>CAIGQQ010037719.1:12987179-13012914 GCA_903798035.1 Danio albolineatus | reverse complement strand
TATATATATTGTGTGTTAACAAGTTTAATATTTTTACATGACCAGAAAATTTTTCTGAAAATGTTTTCCTTTTTTTCTTTCTTTCTTTACTTTATTTATTTTAAACTATTTTTTGTAATGTCATTCATTGCTATGATTTCACAGCTGAATATTTAGCATCCTTCTGTCACGCATTCTACAGAAATCATTGTAATATTCTGATTTCTTGTTCTAGAAATGTTTATTATATTAGATACTTACAAATAGAAAGAGTTGTTTTAAATTATACAAAATATTTTTGCTGTATTTTGGATCACAAATGCTGGCATGGTGAGGTGAAGAGACTTAAAAAAACATTTAAAAATCTCACTCATCTAAATGTTTGATATTTTTGTTTACGCTTGATTAAAAAAACAATGATTTAATCTACTCACTGTATAGTACAGCTTTAGCACTGTAAGTTTGAAATATCACACTGCAAGACATAATTGTAACTGTGCAGTTTTCCATATTTTGTGATTCATGTTTGTATCTTTTATTTTTAATAATTAATAATAATTACTTTTAACCTTAAAGTTGGACAAAAGTAACTTTTATTATAATTTTTAATAGTTTAAAGTGATATATTGTCTGGGTTGGTGTAGTATATTATGGTAAAAAACATTGCAATTAACTGATAGTACATTTTCTGTTATTAAAAAGTGTTTACACACTTATTTCTCTGTATATTATTTCTTATCCATTATATTATTTCAAACTACTAAAATGTCAATAAAAGTCACTTTGTTAAACTGGACAGTTAAATTTTTATCATCAAAAGTCGAAAAGCATACATTGCATCCGGAAAGTATTCATAGCGCTTCACTTTTTCCCTTTTTTTTATGTTGCAGCCTTATTCCAAAATGAATTCATTTATTTCCTCAAAATTCTACACACAATACCCCATAATGACAATGTGAAAAAAGATTTTTTTTGAAATTGTTGCAAATTTATTAAAAATAAAAAACCTGAAAAATCACATGTACATGAGTATTTACAGACTTTGCATTCTTGACATGTTTTAGCAGCTTTGTTGGAGTTCACCTGTGGTAAATTCAGCTGATTGGACATGATTTTAAAAGGCATACACCTGTCTATATAAGGTCCCAGGGTTGACAGTGCATGTCAAAGCACAAACCAAGCATGAAGACAAAGGAAATGTCTGTAGACTTCCGAGACAAGATTGGCTGGGGAAGGTTACAGAAAAATTTCTGCTGCTCTGAAAGTTCGAATGAGCACAGTGGCCTCCATCATCCGTAAGTGGAAGATGTTTGGAACCACCAGGACTTTTCCTAGAGCTGGCCGGCCATCTAAGCTGAGTGATCGGGGGAGAAGGGCCTTAGTCAGGGAGGTGATCAATAACCCGATGGTCACTCTGTCTGAGCTCCAGCGTTCTTCTGTGGAGAGAGGAGAACCTTACAGAAGGACAACCATCTGTGCAGCAATCCACCATTCAGGCCTGTATGGTAGTGTGGTCAGAAGGAATTTGCCAAAAGGCATCTGAAGGACTATCAGACCATAAGAAACAAAATTCTCTGGTCTGATGAGACTAAAATTCAACTCTTTGGAGTGAATGCCAAGTATTACATTTGGAGAATACCAGGCCATCACCTCAGCTTATCACCAGGCTAATACCATCCCTACAGTGAAGCATGGTGGTGGCAGCATCATGCTGTGGAAATATTTTTCAGCAGCAGGGACTGGAAGACTAGTCAGGATAGAGGGAAAGATGAATGCAGCAATGTACAGAGACATCCTGAATAAAAATCTGCTTCAGAGTGCTCTTGACCTTTGGGGTTACAGTTCATCTTCCAGCAGGACAAAGACCCAAAGCACACCACCAAAATATCAATGGAGTGGCTTCACCACAACTCATTGAATGTCCTTCAGTGGCCCAGTCAGTGGGCAGACCTAGGTCTTATTGAACATCTCTGGAGAGATCTAAAATGGCTGTACACTGTCGCTTCCCCTCCGACCTGATAGAGCTTGAGAGTAATCCCAAAGAGAAATGGACAAAAATTCCCAAAGACAGGTGTGCCAAGCTTGTGGCATCGTATTCGAAAAGACTTGAGGCTGTAATTGCTGCCAAAAGTGCATCAGCAAAGTATTGAGCAAAGGAACACGTATGAATAAAAGTACATGTGATTTATTTCTTTTATTTTTAATAAATTTGCAACAATTTCAAAAATCTTTTTTCACATTGTCATTATGGGGTATTGTGTGGAGAATTTTGAGGAAATAAATGAATTTAATCCATTTGGAATAAGGCTGCAACATAAAAAATGTGGAAAAAGTGAAGCTCTATGAATACTTTCTAGATGAACTGATAAACATCCCGTAATGCAATTCACAATTGTCAATACATGAAAAAACACTTGTGAATCTAGAATACGTAAACTGTTACTTAAAATAAAATACATTTTTAAAAAGCAACAACACTCAAATCAGCAACGAATAAAACTGGTCCCCTGAAGTTCAGCACTTGGTGCTGTGGTGCTGCTGCTGATGAGTGAGTGAGTGAGAGAGAGAGAGAGAGAGAGAGAGCTCATTGTCTGTATCGAGATAACGCAAGATCATATCGTTATAAATATTCCATTAACGATACTTATCAAAATATTTATACACTTACATCGTGTTTATTGAGATTGGGGGATCTGTGTAGGCTGTCTGATCTTTACAGAAGCTGTAAACTGACATGTGCGTGTTGAGCGCAGTGAAGTTCAGATCTGACAAGTCACTTTTATTTAGCCTGTATTCTTTAGATTTTTTACATAATGTTCCATTACTTAAAATTTCATTCAATTTTTTATTTATAGTTTATATATAAAACGAGTGCTAGTATGTTTAGCTGTGATCATTATGCAAGTAATATATTTCATATTCCGTTTATTCTTCAGTAGCCTATAGATTCCTAAATAATGTATTTTATAAACGAAATGTTTGTAAGGACTAAGCTATTAATATATAATGCATTAGTTAATACATTGAAGTCAGGTAGGACAACAAATCACATCCATGTAGGACTAGTGAATAACTGTTGAGTGGTATCGGTGCGTGGTATCGGCATTTCATGTATGATATGAGTACGAGTATTTTACCCAAGTATCGACCCGATACTGGTATCGGTATCATTGCATCCCTACTTAACAGATTTTACAGTGCACATTTACTGCTATAAATTATTGCTTTGTTGTTAGCCATAACATTTTTTAAAAATCCCTTATTATATGATTTTTAATTTAATATCAGCTTGTTTTCTGTGTGCTGTATTCAGTGTTCATATAAATCAGTCTCCACAATCAAATTAAACAGTTCACTGAGCTTCAGTCGTGTGCCATCCAGCAGAAAAACATCCTCTGCAAAGCTGCATTTTGACTCCAAGTTGTTTAAATCAAACGCCCGAGTTTGCACACAATCTTCCTTGGTATTTTATCAGATCAAACGCATCTTTAGCTTAAGTATCCCTGGAGCGTCACACATCTGCTAAGGCTTTCACACTCGTTCACAAAGGCTTTTCAGTCTGCTGCATTGTTTAACATACAGCCGCTCAAGATCTGCCTACAGACGACACGTTCCTCTTTAATCTACGCTCCCTGCTGTTTGATGCGCTCCTCTTTTCCAGCAGACGTTTTCCCCCTTCGTAATTACCTTGTATGAGAGTCTCTCCAGCAAATTGGTCAATCGATAGGTTTGAGAGATGTTTCTCTGCGAGAGTTTTCAATATTCAGACTGAAGCGTTAATTACATAGACTACATGAAAAGACATTTCTAGTAAACACACACTACAATAGTGTTTTTAGGGCCTAATTTGTATTTTTTATTTTTTAATATGTTTGTTTGGAATGCTTCTTACACACTGTAAAAAAATAAAGGTTTCCAAACAATTCCCAACACAAATCGATTAAGTTAACTTAACAAATTAAGGTGGATTTAAACATAACATTTAAGTGGTCTCCAAAATCTCTCAAGATTTGTGGTTTTTCCGCTCATTTTAAATAAGTTTTTTTTTGAGTGTATGTAGCTTGTCAACAGCCTATAATTACAATATAATACTATAATACTGAGTGGAAGAATCATTTATTTCTGTAATTAATATTTAATTAAACGTCTGTGACTATTAGTTTTGTACTCGCATAAATCTAAACCATGTTATGGTGATTATTATTATTATTTTTTAAATTAATTAATTAAATAATTAATTATTTTTTTACCATGTTTTAAAGATTTTTAAATCGTATTTTATCAATTAATTTTTTCGAAAGATGAATGTTAAACAGTGTTGTAACTGGTATTATAATTATTGTTCCATTAAAATAAATAAATAAATAAAAAAATAAAAAAATCAGTCCCTCCAGGATGTTGTCCAATAGTTTTTGAGATTTTCTTGTTTTTTGTGTATAGTTACCGTAAAACAAGAATTGAAGCAAACGATTGTAAAAGTTTTATGAAAAGCCATCATAAAATCAGTAATTTTTGGCTGCAAATATAATAATAATAATAATAATAATAATAATAATAATAATAATAATAATGTTTAGCAAACCAAGGTCATAGGTTTGAATTTCAACAGAATTTCCATGCTTGAAACAGTAAACAGTTTTTCCGTGATTTACACAATACATCCATAAAAATGAGACAACAGATAAAATAACATGAGAGGACATCTCTGTTAGGCAAAGATACTAAAATGTAATGTTTTTCAGGGCCTAAACAGCTGCTTTGTGAGTGTTTGGCCTACATTTGGTGACTGCAGGTTTTTTTAGAACATGTTTGTTTGGAACGCTGCTTAAATGTTGCTTGGCAACAGCCTGTAATTACGCTAATGAACTACATTACTTAGTGGAGGAATTGTTTGTTCCTGTAATTAATGTTTAATTAAACATCTGTGACTCTTACTTTTGCGCTCGCTGTGGTTTTATGAATTTAAACTGTGTTACAGGGATTTTAACACTTATGTCAGAATTCTGGGTTTTATGCTGGGACAAATCGACCCTATATAAAATAAAATCTTGTAAAACAGTCCATTTAAATGTAAAAGAAGAACCATTGGACTTCTTGCAGTGAAAAGCCACTGAAAATCTTGCAGTGACTGATAAATAGAAAAATCTAATCTAATTTAAAACAATTTTTTTACATTTTACAAACAATTTGAAAATTTCCCAGTGATGGGTTGCGGCTGGAAGGGCATCCGCTGCGTAAAAAATATGCTGGATAAGTTGGCGGTTGATTCCGCTGTGGTGTCCCCGGATTAATAAAGGGACTAAGCCGACAAGAAAATGAATGAATGAATGAAACAATTTGAAAAAGAAAATGTTGATGAATGTAGTTTAACAATCACAATGTTTATGTTTTGTCATAATGAAGTGTGGTAAATGGACTGTTTTACAAGATTTTATTTTATATAGGGTCGATTTGTCCCAGCATAAAACCCAGAATTCTGACATAAGTGTTAAAATCCCTGTAACACAGTTTAGATTCATAAAACCACAGCGAGCGCAAAAGAGTCACAGATGTTTAATTAAACAATTACAGGAACAAACAATTCCTCCATAAGTAATATAGTTCATATACACTTCGTTATAACAAAACATAAACATTGTGATTGTTAAACTACATTTATCAACATTTTTGAAACCTTTTCTTTTTCAAAATGTTTGTAAAATGTACAAAAAATAATTTAAAATTGGATGAGATTTTTCTATTTATCAGTCACTACAAGATTTTCAAAGTCCAGTAATTCTCGAGATCTAAAAAAAACAAAAAAACGTCAATTTTATGAAATGTTTGTGTATGTCCACAGCAAACACAAGGATTTAAACAAATATTGCCATAATCTTTGAGAGAAGCGTCACTTTACTTTCATTTTAGGCTGCAAATATTACAAAAAAGTCCCTGTTTAATCCTGGAGGCAATTAATTATTTTTGTGCATTAAATACTTATCTAGTAGAATTAATATTGATCTATTTTGGGTCGTAAATAAATAACAGATATTTCCACACGTCATACATTATTATGCCATTTGTAGGTCATTGCATGTACAGGACAGGGCTTCCACGAGTTTCAAAAGGTCTTTTCCAGACATTGAAGTCAGGGAATCGTACAGTATGTATTTTTTGCCCAAGTCATAAAATTTCAATGGCTTTTTGTTTGTCTTTTTAAATTTTACTTCACATTATTAAAATGTACTTTTTCTATGCTGTGTTTATTATTATCATTGTTTCACATGTTTTACTTACTGTTATTTTTAGGCTATTTTTCACTGCTATTTTATTTCTCACTTGTCAAAATTTCTCACCTGTTAAAATCTACACTGTATTTGTTTGTCTACTCAGCGCTCAACCGCTCTGTCCTATATTTTGCTGAAAACATTTCATTGCAGCCTAAAATGACGACTTTTCTCAAAATCTGTGGCAATATTTGTGTCATTTGTTGTGGTGCTTTGCTGGTGAACCTTTGGTCTCTAATTTATATAAATGGAACACTGAAGTGTTTACCTCTTAACTTATAAGCCTGCTACATATTTGATCAAGAACTCTAAATGATCAAAATAAACAAAACTGTTCACATCTCTTAACAATAACATTAGAAAAAAAGCAAATGACACAATGAACCCTTGTTCAAATAGGCTTGGTCTGATTATGATTTGCGATGACGCATCTATAGTTGGTCACACACTTAAGGATAAACACAGTGCTGTGTCCTGTAAATGAGGCACTTGAGGTATTTCGAGGTATCGCACACTAGATGAGCAATTTCTATGCACAAATATAATGTTTGACACAAAACAGTGCAGATGGTGCGGAAGTAATTGGAGCATATTGTACATTGGCAAAAATCTCAGAAAGAAAAGGGATTAAGCATGTTTAAATTTTGCACCGTTTGCTTGAAATTTTTAGTGATTGCTCAACACAACATATGCCTTATAAGTAGGCCCACACGGATGCTGTGCGCGCAGATTTCCGCAGATTTTTAGTCCATCATTAATTGTTTATTTACTGGTGCAAATGTGTGTAAACTTATATTTATTCAGTTTTCACATTAATTTCTGTAATATTACTGACTAATTTGAAAATATTCATATGATTTATTTACAATACAGTTTATAAAGTAATATTTTCTGTCTTTTAGTAGATATTTAATATGAGACTTGCTTTGTTTACCAAATAAAGTAGATCTACGTAATTAGATTCGCATTTTAAAGATTAAATAAAAAGGTATTAAAAAAGGTATTACATTTTATTTCATATATTAAGGTTTTAGTTATGATACTCCCAAAATCTTTCCGCATAAATTCGCAGATTTTTTACAAAATACTCCGCAGAAATAGCAAAAAATGTCCGCATTCTGTCTGGCCCTACTTAAAGGGTTTTGAAAATACAGTAGTCAGTGTAAGTCAGGGGAAAATCAGGGACATTGACGTTTGGCTAAATCCCTGCTCACACTTCAGCCAACCTTTTACAGTCCGAGACAAATTTGGGAAATCCTAAAAAGATTCTCGAAATCCTGGAAAAAAATCTGTGATCTTTGATTTGACATGGTCATAGACAGCCACTTAATGGACGTTGCGTTCAGATTTTCCCTTCGATAAAGTTCTGGCAGTGTCTTAAAATTTCAGACACTTTCCTGCAGTGTAACAACAGCTGCAACGAGCATCAAACCAAGAACTAAAATGAGCACCAAATCTAATGACGCAATCCATGTGGCAACTTCAAACCATCATGGGGAAATGTCAAGAGTTTTTTTTTTATTATTGAGGCACACACACTGTGTGCAAAATTGCCACTACAGTTTGTTGTGAGATACAATTTAATGGGGGTTAGTGTCACAGATGGATGACATTTAAACTCCATGTGAGTTTTCTATACGGTGTTTTGTGCTTCTTCATTGTCATTGAATGTCAGGCTGGCATTACGACAACTGAGGTCTTACAGTTTAGCATGGGAGCCATGTTGGTGCAGTCTGACATGCCATTTCAGAGTGGGAATCCTGGCAGCAATTTCCAGTTTTGGTGTTCGATCAGTTCTATTGATTGTTTTTCATGTGTTGTAGCCTCATGTCTGATTGAGCCATCAGTCCTTTAATTGATTGCATGCAAACATAACCGCTGTCTAGCATTGTCTTTGGTGAAGTGGTTGTATTTTCATGTGGGCTTATTTTTATTTTTGTAAATACATTTACAGTGGCTGATATTTCTATATTTCTTCTCTTCTGTCACCTGACATGACAATCTTTTCTCTTTTTCTATCGCACGTAAGGGTATTTTAAAATTGTGTCTTTCTTTGCCATGTTATTCTGATAGATCAACCATGGCCACTCTCACAAATAATGTTTCTTTGCGTTTTTTATTTCCTTCCAGAGTTGTTTTTTCTCCACTGTAGCCGTCAAATTGTTCAAAATAATCAATAATTAATTTCTGCCTTGTCCCTCTGCAGTGTGTGCTTGTCGCAATCAGAGCTGTCAATCCTCCAGATTTATTCATCAAAACAGCACAAAGCTGTCACCTCGCATCACTCTCCAGTCATGAAATAAAACAAAGCTTAATATATCCAATCTCTTTTCACAAAACTTCCAGCTGCCTTCATAAAGCATCACTCGTCTTATGCAAGTTCTCTAAACCATTTTATAGCCAAAACGCATCTTTAGATGTTTAATGAATGGATTTTAGGCTACTTGGCAATTTCTTTTGAAGACGTTTTGGTGTACATTTCAAATATGATGTGGATTAGTAGTAATAATAACAATAGTAAGGATTTTATATTCATAGAAGGCTTATTAATGCAAGTGATCAAACTAAATTTTTATATATTTTAAATGATTAAAAAACATCTTGCTGACAAATAGGTAAAATCACTATTATTTAATCTTTTGGGACTGTGATCCATAAATTTATTCTTTTAATATGTTATCAAATAATCCTTTTATTTTTGTTATGTAAAGTTACACTAGATTACATTGTATTGGGTGTATACTGAGATTCATGAAAAATATCTCCAAAGAATAATTCTGTTTGTATGCAATATTTTCATATACGGGTACCATCACAGATCTCTCTCTTTTAAGTTAATATCTTATCTAGATTGATTTACAATAATATACAGTATTTGTGCATATACATTACCAAAGAACAGTATAGTCATTACCGTACCGACAGTATAGCAGTGCAGGGGGGAAAGAGTGGAGCGAACAATTGCCTTACAAAATAAGACAAAAATTATGAGGAGATCATGATTTTATACTTATAAAGTTAAAATGCAAAGAAATAAACAGTAACTTAGTGTGATGCTGCATTTGTTATTCGTAATTTCATATACACATAACCACAATTTGTTATATCATCATAAAGATAATAGTGTTTTCATATACACTATAAATGAGGAGGACGTCTCTCCTCCTGAAACCATGGGTCTGAATGCAGAAACAGTGGATAGCAGTGCAGCACGTCTCTTGCCCTGTCTATTCCAGCCATTAACCCTGTTGGTAATCTGGGGGATTTTAAACGTGTGAACACAGCAGCATGCAAATAGGTGATGTGTCTGAATAAACGAACCATAGACTGTAACGAACTTAGCTGATAAAAGACAAAGTCCGCCATTCTCCACTTCTCACAGCTCTCCCGACAAAAATGCTTGCTGCAAACCAACAACTTTGCTGTATCGGCCCTGATAGAATCACAGGGAAAAACATGCAACAACCCTCATGGATCATGGAAACAATCACATATGACCCGTGTCTCACCTAGTCATTGGGTCTCCCAGCTTGGCAGGTCTGCTTTAACTTCGGAAAGAATGTGCTCTCATGAATAATTAAGGGTCTTCTCATAGGATAAGAAAAGTCTGCTATGAATGATAACGAGAAACCGACGCATAATCACTCATAATCACACATAATCACTGCAGTTTTGCGTTACCTCATCGATTTTGATCCTGCCCCAAAAATTATTTTACACCCGGAAGATGAAATTAGCTGACAAAAGCTCAAAATTATGCAGTTTTCCCCACAATTAAAGCTGACAGGTGCTAACGGTGTCTTAACTGATGCACAACACACATAAATCTGTTCAAATCTCAAAAAAAGTACCCCAGGGTTTCTTGAACCTTTAACCTAACAAAAATACTTATGAGTTCAGTACACAAATTTGTACTCCAAATTATTACGTTGGAAAAAAATATTAAATAAAATTTGAATAAACAGGATAAATCAAAAGAGACGTAAAAAAAATATAAAATTTAATTGAGTTTTGCAGTTTGTAATTTATTTTTTGCTATAACTTCTTTTAAATGTATGATATTTCTATTCTTAAATGTTAGATCATCAAACTCTTTTTATTAATAAATGCATATATTGGCTATATTCACTAAGTAATGGATAGATAGATAGATAGATAGATAGATAGATAGATAGATAGATAGATAGATAGATAGATAGATAGATAGATAGATAGATAGATAGATAGATAGATAGATAGATAGATAGATAGATAGATATCAATTCTTAATATTATCTTATTACAAAGTTTTAAAGTACTACACAGCAAAAAAATCAGTGTACATTTAACTCAGTTTGAGTTTAACGCAACACTCCTCGGGTGTACATAGGACTCCCTCTATTTTGGAGTTAAACTAACACTTTCTAAAGTGTGACATTTGTGCATCATTCACAGAGTTCATTTCAACACAATAAGAGTAAGAGTTCTTACATCAAACTGGAGTGTGTTACCTTTCAAAGTGTTAATATATTAAATTTGTACATTACTCACTTTATTTAATAATAAATAAATCTAAATGGATTATGCATGTGTATATAAGGTAATGAGTGCAAATAGTACACTGCTTCTGATTAGAATTAATTTATTACATTTTATAATTTATTATATCATCAAGACTCGTAAAACACACTGGTTTGATCACTCTTTGTCTGAAAGAACCGGTTCAAGTAAAAAAACCTGGACTCCCCATCACTAGTGGGAAACACACTGCATAATGGGGTAAAAGTTTAACACTGGGAAAAAAAAACCCTTTTAAATATATGCTCTTTACACTAGTGGGTTAAAATGTACTCTGGTTTTAAACTGAACAACACCAAAAAATAAAAGTACAAATAATAATCACACTGTATATTTAACACTGAAATGTTTACTGTAATATTATGCATTTACATTAACCTATTTAAACCAAGATGACTACAACATGAGCCAAGTAGACTTGTTATTGTATTATTACTGCAAAATGAATAATATTAATAGTAGTATTATAGTAAAAATACACAGTAGACAGTCTGCTTGGTTCATGTTTGCCACATCTTCTGGTTTCTCAGCTCATGCAGCAGTGTCTCACTATAATATTTATCCCTCTTTATTAGAGCATAAAATTGCTTGCACATGCAATGTCAGTTTCGTAACAGAGTTGAAAAGTTCAATATGAAGAAGTCATCCGGCATCTCTCTGGTAATGCACTTGTCAAAGAAAAATTCATGCAATCAGCCTTTTCAATCTGGAGTAAGAATTCCCAAATAAGCCCTTTATTTTCTAGCACCCGAACGCCTGATAAAGTGTTGAGTTGAAATAAACTCTCTTGCCGCTCCTGTCGAGGGACTGTTGCGTTCTCGACTCAATTCCTTTCATGCTGACAGAGTTTTGACAAATTAATAAAGGCGCCGTTGGCTCCCTAAGTGACTTGCAGGAGGCCAACACTTTTTGACAGAATCGCACGTTTTTTTGCACATTTCTTAATTAGAATCGTCTGTATCCCTTGTGGATGCAAAGTTTAAATTTGTTTTGGAAGCTAATTACAGATATATCTGAAACCACTCTAGACTCTTAACCCATGGGTGAGTGTGTATAACAGGATGAAAGTTTTTAATAAGACTCGAAACTAAATCTGATTTGCATTCCTATGTGTTCAGAATTCTAGCTTTTATTTTTGGTTTATATAAGAAGCTTTAATTAAAGAGTATGCAAATTCTGTATGTATTATGTGGAAAACAAAAGAAGATATTTTGAGGAATGCTTATTTGAGTCCCTCTCTTGTAATAACCCTGGAACCAACATCACTACTTGCAATACACTTTTTACACACACATACACTTATTTAACAACACACTTTACATGCCAATTTGCAGATAACAGCTGCACATATAACACTGTATATAGTAATATGCCTCTACATACACTTGTCAATTTGTATATTTGCATTTAACACTTACCTGTACTTTTTGAATATATTTATTATCTGTTTTTTGTCCTGTCTCTGTAGTTCTGTTGCACTGTAGAAGCTCTGTCACGAAAACAAATTCCTCGTATGTGTGAACATACCTGACGATAAAGCTCTTTCTGATTCTGATTCTGATTCTGATTCTCTCTTCATTGTTATATGCTCTTCAATGTTTAGCGGCTTTAAGTATTAGAATAATTTAAAAGTCATTGTTCACCGCCCCAAAAAACTATATAATTATAAGGTATTCGTTTAAAAGTAACAGATGACTTCATGAATACAATGGGTAATTTTTAAGTTAGTCACAAGCCACAAGTTTGGCACACTTGTCTTTCAGAGTTTTTGCCCATTCCTCAGGTTGGAGCCCCAGTCTGAGGTCAAGAGTACAGCAGGTTTTCATTCAGGATGTCTCTGTACATTGCTGCATTCATCTTTCCCTCTATCCTGACTAGTCTTCCAGTCCCTGCTGCTGAAAAATATCCCCACAGCATGATGCTGCCACCACCATGCTTCACTGTATTAGTATTCATTGCTTCGCTGGTATTGCTGCCTGGTGATGAGCAGTGCCTGGTTTTCTCCAAATGTAACGCCTGGCATTCATTCCAAAGATTTCACTTTTGGTCTCATCAGACCAGAGAATTTTGTTTCATATGGTCTGAGAGTCCTTCAGATGCCTTTTGGCAAATTCCAGGCTATGAAAAGGCTTCCGTCCATACCTGCCAACATTTGGTTTTGAAATTCCGGGAGATTATCAAATGGGGTGGGAGTGGAGGCGTAATTTACATAACATACAAATGAAGACATATAGCAAAATGATTTTCTCATATCAGTTTTTTTAATGTTTTATTGTGACTTTTAACACTGTAACACATTAAATTCCAGTATGTTTACTTACTCAACACATGCAGTAGTGCATTTTTTTTCTTCAGTAGAATGGTGATGGTTTTTCAGATTAAAAATACAAATACAAATAACAAAATAAACATACAAATGAGCCCAAAGCAATATCCATGGCTCCTGGTGACACAACGAGGTCTTGTAAAGCGAAGCGATAACAATAAACTCTCTAAGAAATTGAACATTATTAATAATTTTTACATAATTAGCAATTTTGGTGCCGTTGTGATTTCACATGCTGAGTGATGTCGTTTTTCCCACCGTGTCCGACATTAAAATCAATACGACACACCTTGCAGAAAGCGTGGGCGTCGTCAAGGTGGCTGCTAGACACAAACATGATTCTTCCGTCCAGCTGCTGTTGAATTTAGATGTATATTTTTTTCTTTGCCGAAGCACAACCTGACTCTTTTCCTTCCATCTTGTGTACTACTACTGACGCAGCTGCTTGCTACTGCCACCATTCAAGTCTTGCATCTACCTCTCCTGCGCAGAAATCAACAGCGCATCTGAGTTGTAGCGTATGTTGCCAGATTCAGGTAAAATATGTTACGAGATTTGAATATTGCGTCAATTGTGTGAGGTAATGAACTTCATTCAAAATCTGGCAACTTGACAAACATGAACAAAAGTGCTTTTTTTGAAACTGCATTGGGACGTACAAATTATGGGAGTTTTCCGGGAGAAATAACAAACCGGGAGGGCGGCGGGAGATGGATGTGAAATACGGGAGACTCCCAGGAAAAATGGGAGTGTTGGCAGGTATGCTTCCGTCTGACCACTCTACCACACAGGCCTGATTGGTGGATAGCTGAACAGATGGTTGTTTTTCTGTAAGGTTCTCCTTTCTCCACAGAAGAACGCTGGAGCTCAGACAGAGTGACCATCGGGTTATTGATCACCTGCCTGATTAAGGCCCTTCTCCCCCGATCACTCAGCTTAGATGGCCGGCCAGCTCTAGGAGAGTCCTGGTGGTTTCAAACATCTTCCACTTATGGATGATAGAAGCCACTGTGCTCATTCAAACTTTTAGAGCAGCAGAAAATTTTCTGTAACCTTCCCCAGCCTTGTGCCTCGAGACAATCCGGTCTCTGAGGTCTACAGACATTTCCTTTGTCTTCATGCTTGGTTTGTGCTTTGACATGCACTGTCAACCCTGGGACCTTATATAGACAGGTGTATGCCTTTTCAAATCATAAGCAACTGAATTTACCACAGGTGAACTCCAATTAACCTGCTGAAACATCTCAAGAATGATCAGTGGAAACAGAATGTACCTGAGCTGAATTTAGAGCTTCACGGCAAAGGCTGTGAACACTTATGGACATGTGATTTTTCAGGTTTTTTATTGTTAATAAATTTCTAACAATTTAAAGAACAATTTTTTTCACATTGTCATTATGGGGTATTGTGTGTAGAATTTTGAGCAAATAAATGAATTTAATCCATTTTGGAATGAAGTGCTATGAATATTTTCCAGATGTACTGTAGCAACCTAACATCGATGAAGCTCTAGTAAATTAAAAGTTCTTCAGTCAAGAACACACAGTTGAAATTCATGCTAGTCAGTGAACAACAAGCAATTATTCATTCACAAAATTTACTGCTACATCCTTTGTGAAGCCTGCAAAAGAGCAACCTTTGCATTTCACAGAAATTATCTGTTTTTCTACTTGAAAGTCATACTGTACAACATCAAAACAACATAACGGTGATTAAAAAAAGATGTTTGGATGAAGTGTTCCTTAACATAAATGGTAACGCTTTACAATAAGGTTGTATTAATGTTAGTTAATACATTTACTAACATGAACAAACAACAAAAAATACATTTGTTAGAGTGTTTGTTCATGTTAGTAAATGAAGATACAGCCGTTCATTGTTAGTTCGTGTTAACTCACGGTACATTAACTAATGTTAACAAGCACGAATTGGGATACTAATAATGCATTAGTAAATGTTGAACTATGATTAATAAGTGCTCTACAAGTATTCATTATTATTTCATTTTAGAAATTACATTAACTAATGAAACCTTACTGTAAAGTGTGACCACATAAACAATAATTGTCTGCAGTTGTTTGTGAACCCTCCGGTTTAGTTGTGTCCATGAATCATGCCGTGTCCAGACTCAGCGACCGCCTTATGTAAGTGCCGTGGGCTGGACCCTCTCAGAAAGACAACAGGAGAAATGGTACATGAGCCTGAGGTAAAAGAACAAAACAAAAAAATGAAACCAGTCATGTAGGCTGGAGCCTTCATAAAATAGCCTTGCTTTTTGTGCCGTCTTATCATTTCATTAATATATTGTGGAGATGTAGTGTCAGTCTGAACGAAATTGGTTTTGAAAGCCGGTGATAGACTGATACATGCCTAACCATGCATTTCAGTGGCTCTGAACATGCTCATGCCATTAAACCACCCACGACAAGCTCTCTGCTGTCTGAATCTGCATACGGCGTAGGAGGCTATTGTGTGGCCTCTCTTCAGTCCACGTAAATAGCCACATTAGACTCACCGCTGCCCTTTACATCTGCATAAAAATGAACAGTTGTGTGGCAGATGCTGCAGAGCTTAAAAAAAGAGAAATTTATACAACCGCACTGTCTTGTGTTAATGAATTCAAGACATTTTGACACTGTGAGTGACTCAAATGTGCGCTATTTCTGTGCTTTACTCACCATTATGCCTTTCTAAAACTGAAAGAAATTGGGAACATAAATGAAGATATTTTTAATCTAATCAAAGGAATGTTTCTCCCTTTACTGAGAGTCTGTTCTTCCAAAAAAATAAATCACTTCATCTAAATTAATGAATGGAAAAAAATAAGAAAACATTTAATAAATAAAGTAAAATATCTAATAAATTTAATTAAATAAAACATGTAATAGAATAAATAAAACACTTAATAGAATAAATTAATAAATGAAGTGGTTTAATCCAACTCCAGTTTAATGTGGAAACTCCAAAGTGCTCATGTGACATGCATAAAACTCATTGGCGCTTGCAATGGCTCAAATGTGGTCATGTGACTCAAGTCTGAACATCATTGGTTGGTGAATGGAGCAAACAATGGTGAATGCAGCAGCCATGATGACTTCATGATTACAATGGGCAATCTTTAAATTAGTCACAAGCCACAAGCTTGGCACAACTGTCTTTGGGAATTTTGCAGTACCTCTCAAGCTCTGTCAGGTCCCAGTTTCTATTAAGTGTCCTTAATTACTATGCACTTCAAAATATACATACAGTGTACTTAATGTGTTCGTAATGTATTGCAGAACTCTTCTGGTGATATTAAGTTGGTATATGGGAAAGCTTTGGTGGTATGGGTAGGTTTAGGGTTGGGTTAAAGTGTAAGGGATCATCAACAGTGCAATAATAAACGTAATAACAGAATTTAATTCAACCTAGGCTCATTCTGATCATGTAGCCCTATACATTTCTGGAGAGTTTTGGCAGTTTTTATTTTCGCAAATCCACCAAAGGCTGCTGTGTATACCTTGACATCTCAAATTTCTAAATCCAAAAGAGGCCGCTGTCAGCCGACCCATCCACCCTGTTCCCTAAACCCAACCAATAGTGTTTTAAAAAGCACTGATTGACCAACACCCACCTATTTTCCTAAACCCAACCGACAGGGTTTTCAAAAGCAATCCAGAAAATAAAAAGCCCTCCGGTAGCTGATTTTTACCACATTTTCAGATTTTATCACATTCTCCCCTTTTATTTACTTTATTTTATTTTATTTTTTTAGCTTTTGTTTTTGTCTTGCCTGATATCTGGAATCGTTCTTTACCAAACTCAAACCGTCGTCAAATAAAAAAACTAATGATGTCATGGTTTCTGGTTGTTGCATTGATCAAACTCAGTCTGGAGGTTATGAATGTCAAAAGGGTGGACTTTACTGGATATTCAAATAAAGCTGAGATGTCCAGAGCACACCCATCTACAGTCTTTCCCCAGGACAATTTGATGTCCCTCAAATTTGCTGTGCCCTTTATTCGTGCTTCCTCCCACCTTTGTGTTTTCACAACAAGTTCTTCGTTCACCAGCCCTCTCCCAGCTCCTACTCCTTTATGACCCTAATTTAAAGACCTTCTTTTTTTGACACTTATAATGTACAGATCTAATTTATTCATTACTGTTTTACCACATACAGGTCAAATTTTGCAATCATGACTAGTGTTCATTTCAAACATCTAAACTGGACTCTTCTCTCCCATGCAGTATGTGTGTATTCAAACATACATGCCAGTTTCTACATATGTTGTAAACTTTTCATGCTTTTCAGGCTCTATTACACAGATGATTCGGTTTTGTATCCCCCATGTCTATCTCGTGCTATTTTATGAACCCTTTGGCCCTTTTGTTAACATATCACCTGTGTTACAAGCCTTGATGGAAATATGACTAGGGATTTAAAAAGGAGTAATATAGAGATGACCAAAAAATAAACTGATGATAAAGACGGCAAGAGAAAACAAAACAACGAATTAGCACCGCAAAAGATTTATTGCTCCCACAGTATTTACAATATAGACAAACAATAATAAATCTGAAAAGAACCAAGACATTAGGGAGAGGGAACTGAAAGTTGCGCTAGCAAATCAAAGAAATAAATATAACAAATATATTCCCCTAATCTCCTCCCCAATCCTCTAAATAAGAAAGAAAAATGTGAAAAGAAAAGTCTTCAGCGCAAAAGCTCCCTAAACTTACTCCGGTAAAATATAAATACAATGTCTATACATCAATAATCCTGCGTGCAAGGTATGTATGTAAAGACTTCTAATGGCGTTCAAAGACTTTTAATGGCAGATTCATAAAGCCCTCCACTCACCCAATTAAATGTGTCTTTACATAGCTTCAGAAAATAAACATCTTCAATGAGCATGTTTATGGGTTTGGAGTGATAGTTGCAGATTTGTTTTATTTTGAATTGAACTAATCCTTTAATTTTAAAAACCGAAATGAAAAATCATATTTTTATTTTATGTTTAAATTTGTGTAACCTAATAATGAGTACATTATTCAGTGTACAAAACTTGCAAACATGGACAAAACATACACATGAACTATTCTGAACATAGAAACCTATAACAAGTCAGCTTGTCATCTTTTATTATTCATACATATGCCTTTGTAAGTATGGCTTTTTTCCCATTCCAGTTTAAAGGATTTAAAAGGCTTTACTATGATACACGATATTGAACATCTCGTTTTTGCGAGCGTTCAGCAGAGCGAGTGCCCGAAGCCTGTGCTGATATGAGTATATGGAGAACAATAAATCCATTTCTATTCTTGGGACAGGCAGTTGGTGTGTCATTCTTTATAAGCTGATATTACACTCCTCCACGGCAATTGTTCCCTCTGATTGCTTTCAGCGCTCTCCACAATTGTGTATCATCCTATCATTCCATAAGTAAACATTGGGAGATGGCCTGGCGATGTTGCTGTATCATGAAGGGAGGCGGCAAAGGAAATTGCTAAGGCCCTTTTTCAAAAACCTCCCATCTCATTACGTTCCTGCTGGGCTCAAACAGCCAAATAAATGTGTTGCTTATTGACTCAAGAATGGTAGATTTCACTCCACCGTTTGTTTTGATGGATTTTGTTTGTAAGATCCAATATCTTTCCGGGCTGTGCTTGGCCCATATATTTTACACATGGACTTCCATAGAGCTTTTATAGTATGTGGGAAATGTGTAGTTTGTATTGGTAGCTATTTAGCTATAATATTTTTCTGCTGCATTGCTGAACACATTAGCCATCATCTAAACATTATTATTATTGTGTTGCTAACAACAGCGATGAAGATGGTCTGAGGAAGAGCCAGCGTGTTCAAAACAACACATGCTTTGTGATCACATTTTGAAGTTAACCGTCCTGTTGTCTTTGGGTCAAATCTGACTGATTTACAACTTTAAAACACTGTGTACACAAAATATTATGATACTTATGATATCCTCTACACTAGGCACTGGAACACATGAAAAGAGAGTTGATCACCTCTTTCATTGAGTTTTGAGTGTTTTAATAAACCTTGTTACACCTGTGTTGTTCCCGGTCAAAAGTGAGCCCCATGGGAAAGCAATGGGTATCCAGACTATATTCATCCATCATACAGAAAACATCCCCATACACACCACCCAACTCACTCGCACACACATTTCAGATCAAACAATATCTTTTACACATCTCTTTCCCTCACTTATGTGCTGATCCTCCCACGTGATTACCTCCATGACATTACATGTTCATTTTGTAATACATTTTTAGTGCCTATTTGTATTTTCATTGCATTTATTTTCTGTCTAATTCTATAAATTCACGTTAAACTCTACTTTGAGACATTGTTCACAGCGAAAGAATGTTAAATATAAATTTTGTGGTGAAAAATGTTAATTTAAGAGTCAACTTGGTAACACTTTATTTCGATGGTCCATTTGAGTATTAGTAGACTGTCAACGTAATATCTGTTGATACTGACATTCAACAGACATTTAATTGACTATAAGAGCAAGTTTGTCAACTTACACTAACCCTACCCCTAAACCCAATCTAACAGTCTAATTAATCTAATGAGAATTAGTTGCAATGCAACTTAAATTCAACAAACAGACCATCAAAATAAAGTGTGACGGTTAACTTAAGACCAGTTCAAACAGACTGGTCAATTCTGACTGGGAACACTAAAGTGGCGGGTGGTGAACATGACAGGAGGGTTAAAAAGTATACATCTGTGCTGTGATGTTGCTGCTTTTATGAATATTTTTCTAACAACAAAAGAAAACATTGCTGAATAACAGCAGTGAGTGAGTGTGTGAGTGTCAAAATACAACATTTTTGTACATACAATGAACTTGATAGAACAACAATACAATAGTTTAACAATATAATAATATGATATAAAAAAATCAGTGTTATTTATCGATGATTGAACTAACAATTTAGTTTTAGGTAAGATTACAAAGATTTATTTTTTATTTGATAGTTTCATTTTTGTGTCTTTAAATGAAATTCTTTTGTTCTGAATCAGTCGTTCATATTTGTAGAACATAACAGCCTTTATTATTTGTTTTGAAATGGATTTACAAAGCATAAATAGTCCTCACTTTAGATGAGCTCACAAAACTGTAGGAATTAGCAGAGAAATTTTACAATATGCCTAAAAAACAAGATGTATAAATGTACGCATGGTTTATTAATCATTTACTTAATTATTCTAAATTATCTAAAAAACCAACGACTACTGTTAAATAACTGCTCTGTAAATAATGCAACACTTAATTTAGTAAAATTAATCATTCACAAAGTATGAAAATACAATCATTTAAAGAGCCCATATGGTGGGTTGAGAATGGTTAAATTTCACTTTTTGAAGTCCCAAACAACAGGATGATATGTATGCAAGATTAAAAAAACACTTTCAATGTCTTATAACATCTATTTATTTTTACCTCATTTTCCCACCAACTCCCATATGAATCGTCTGAGCAAGTCTTTTTCCCCAAGCACCTCCTTTACGTGACGCTACCACGTCACGTCACCACGTCACGTCCGTGTCAGCAGCCCAATTACAGAACATATTGAAAAACATCACTGCTGTTGTACAACAGCGTATTGCTATATTCTTCATCATAACAACAAACATTCAGTAATAATTAACACTTCATGGACTATTGTAAGCCAACAAATAGTTACATTCGGCAGTAAGCTAAATGGCTACCGCTACATGCTGCACGGAGCAAACACAATACAGACAACTACATCCATATTTACCTTGCTACAGTGAACAAGACTGGAAGAACATGCTGGTCCAAATAAACTGGGTATTGATCCATCCTTTAACAACAACCGTGCAACAAATCCCGCGTTGTAAGCGTATAGATTGGTGGTAGCTCTCTTTAGAGAAATGACGCGAACACAGCACCATATTGGGGATGTAATTCTCAGGTATTTTACCAAAAAAAACCTCAACCACTCCAGGTAGGGAAAAGAGGTTTCCAGGTAGGGAAAATAACACAGCTTTTTCCTCGCACTTCAGAGCACAGCGTCTACGGGACATGATTTAACCGGAATGCCGATAAGTTTAGTAAAGTTAGCAGCAGTCGTGTTTTCCGGATCAATAACTCATGACCGAAGCATTGTTCCTATACAAATAGCACCTCTTTTCAACCGTCGCAATGTATACAATCACCTACAACCTTATTTTCCTAAAAATTAGCTTTGCCTACGCGCTGGACGCATTATATTAAACTGTATGCGCACTGTAAAACGCGAAAACCAATACTACAAAAGCTCCCATACTTCTCTCTAAATCTTTATACTGCCATCAAACTCAGATCACACGTCACTGCTGTCCCGCGGGTTATACTACAACACTTATTGCGATACAGTGCTTGTTGTCATCCACTTTTTCTTGTCTTTTTCTTTTTCTTTTCTTTTCATGTCTTTGGGCGGGGCCGGGGAGTTCAATTTTCCCGGGGTCTGCGTGCGCAACTAGTGGGCGGGGCTTTTGTTTCGCGTTGACGTCAAGCCGAAACGGCTAAAGACTCGTTCTAATAACGATTCATTTAAAAAACAATGAGTCGACTCTTTTATATATGAATCAATCGTTTTAAACACTTTGCACTTTCAGATTTAAGCCTTAGCTGGACATTTCACTTTACTTAGAGCTGTGTTACACACTGCATGGAAGGTCATTTTCAAAAATCCATAATATGGGCTCTTTAAGCACATTATATATGTACTTAACTCAAAAGCACAGTATTTGCAGCTGTATTTATAAACTGCTTCCATTAATGTAGCCTTAATATTTAACAAATGATGAATTATTTGCTCAATAAATACTTATTAGTGGGCAGTTATTATAAAGTGTTAGCGAAATGTCCCGAGTCTCAGAAATAAGAATTTGTAAAACTTTGTGGCTATGATTATAGTTTCGTTCTTAAACAGTCCTCCTAATGCTTAATTGGAGGCCGTACGGTCCTTCTAAAATTCATACAGTATGGCAGAGTACATGCTCCGGTTTCCCCCACAGTCCAAAGATATGCGGTACAGGTGAATTGGGTAAGCTAAATTGTCCGTAGTGTATGAGTGTGAATGAGTGTGTATGGATGTTTCCCAGAGATGGGTTGCGCGCTGCGTAAAACAAATGCTGGATAAGTTGGCAGTTCATTCCGCTGTGGCGACCCCAGATTAATAAAGGGACTAAGCCGACAAGAAAATGAATGAATGAATGACAGAGTACGTAGTGCACAGTACATAAATAGGAGTAGAATATTGATAGTTTTCACATGTCGTCACACCATTAGTGAAATGCCCTGTCAAGCAAAACATCTCCCTCTGACCACCAAGTCACAGGCTGAGTAATTATTTTTTTAATTTCAACCAAAAAGCCAGATAATTGTTATGCAGTAAGGTTTAGTGTTACTAACCTGATCTGTGCTTCTACAGAATTCCTTCAAAGAAAGAACAGCCAGACAGGAGAATTTGATAGATTTGTGCTGAATGGTAGCATCATTGACCCCTAACAATCCATGGTACTGTCAGTGCATCTGTATGCTTTTTATACCGTTTCTATTCTAATTTGCATGTCAAATGCAATTAAAGCATAAATTAAAATGCAGAAGTATAAATGGCAGCAAATATTAAGTAAAAGAAACCGACACCAAATATAAAAGCATACTTAAATGCTGTAACGCTATCACTGATGATTAAATCTCTGATGAATATCCAAAAGATAAAGTAAGATGTAAGAATTGGAGCTCTGACAGGGACATAATGGTTTTAAATGACTGAAAAATGGTTGCGGGAGCAGTATACAAGTTCCCACAATTTACAGCTTGTAATCATATATCTGTTGTGTTCTGTTTATATGTAATCTAAATATTAGTAGCTTGAAACAGAAATATGCAAATAATCTTTCAACTAGCTAGAACATGTTTTTGATCAGGTGTTCACCATACACTACCTGACAAAAGTCTTGTCTTCGATCCCATTGTAGGAGCAAAAATAATAACTTGACTTTGATCATTTGGAAAATGGCAGAAGGTGCATTTTTCCGATGAATCATCTATTGAACTGCATCCCAATCATCACGAATACTGCAGAAGACCTGCATGTCTAGGGTAAGCTGACAGAGGAGTAGGCATTGAAGATGAATCCAAAGAATGTTGATGTTTGGATGCAGTCCTCCAAGCTCATGGGAGTCATACACAATATTAACTCTTTTTCCACTGCACCATGACTTTATATTCTATACTGGGCATGGGCCAGTATAAGATTCTGACGGTATGATAACCTCGGATAAAAATATGATTTCACGGTTTGACGGTATTGTGTTTACTGCTCTAAAATATATTCTTTTTAAATGTCTGGCTAAAAAACAAAACCCTTTTCCCCTTTAAGCACATTATATTTTATTTTAAGAAACATTTATAATATTTTGGAGCATTTATGTTATTTTGAAACATGTCAGGCTAAATAATTCAAGTGAATCATGGACTTCTGCTGTCTTCATTTGTTTCAAAAACACAGATGTCTTTACAATTTACACCTAAAAAACAAAACAAAAAATAAATAAAAAAATATTACACATACCTTAGGAACGGTATAGCAGAAAATTTTGATGGTATGAAAACCTTGACTTTCCATACCGCGGTATGCCTTGAAAAAGGTTATCGTCCCATGCCTAATCTATACTGTACAATATTTCTGTTAAATGACAAGACTTTTGTCTCAGCAAAGTCAGACCTTACTATCCTAATTAAATAATTATTAAATCATATTGTATTTGGGTAAAATAAGTGTAATTTAGAGGCCTTTGTCTTTCATATAAGCCACTTATGAAGTTATTATTTGTTGTTCCTTAAACTTGGATAGACGACAAGTTTTTTGTCAGGTTGTGTATTTTCTGAATTTGTCGTCCTATTAGCACACTTGAGAACCTCAGCAGATGCATTAGGTCATCCAGGTGGTGTTTTTTCTTCTTCTTTGTTTTAAGATTACTAGCTGCTTTATCCATACTACGTGTTGGAGTTTATTAGGCAAGTAAGGGTGGCCCTCTTGTTGAGTAGTTTGCTTGCAGCGAATTTTAGATTCTCTTTTGTGCCAGTAGTTTTCATCTCCTCTCCCAATGTTCGCATTCAGTGCACCACATCTTCCTTATCTGCTTTTCACCAGAGGGACATTTATTTATTTGCGACAGCTTGGAAATTGGGGTCCATGACCGTAACGGGTATAGACTCCAGTCTACCTGTGCTTTCGCCGTTCCCTCCGACTGTGCGTAATCAAGTTCTGTGTAAATGCAGTGACACGGCTTGACCCCTTTTACAATCCGAAAGTGCTTCTGCTTGCAACTCAAAACTCGACAAGCTTTGACAAAACCATTGACATCAGCGCTGAGTCATTCCGCTGTAATCCTGGAGCTGGGGATGAGGTAGGAATTGGAGGCTTTTTCATAATGTTTGCTTTTGCCAGGCAATTCTCCTCTGATAGCATCAAGCTCCTGTGTAAATATTGCACAGTGTGTCTTCATTTGAACCGATGCGACAACACTCATGGTGCCACTGGGAACATGATTAAGAGATTAGTTTTCTTGTTAGATGCTCTCTGAAGACAACGGCACAAAAGAAGCTCAGTCAAGGTACGTGCTGTGCAGCGCACACCGCAATTTCCCCCATGCCCAAGAGACGTTTTTATGAGACAGCTGGATTTTGTGTCGTCACGCTGGACCGAGAGCATCTCGAAAGCTTGATTACAGAATATGAGCCAGTCGTGAACCAGACAGACGGCCCCTTGCGGAAACACATGGCGCTTTTGGCCGATGGCACCCTGTTGCCGTAGTCTGGATTCTGTAATAGCAATGGCTTCCTTTTTTCTGGCGACTCTCCCAGCGTTACTCTGGCATGTATCACGGGGCAGAATGCTTGGCTGTGTTCTGAATTGCTCATTACATCCCCAGAGGCAAACATAGGCCAACCCAAAGATACAAACAAAGACAGACGCAGCCGACAGCAGGGAGCACCCCCCCAACACACACACACACACTCATACTGCACGGTGACTGCTCACATTTCTCTTGCCGCTAGCATGCAGTCCTAAGACCCACTTGCTGATTCCATTAATTCAGTGTGTTGCGAGTAGGGATGTGCAAAACTGGCTGTTTTTAAAGCAACTACGAGGAATCTTTGTGCAATTAGACTGTTTTGGGGTTCTTCAGTTCCTACATTGGACACGTTGCTAGCCTTTATATTTATGCATTCTTGCATATGCTAATTGGTTGGCCCAAAATATTTAGCCATCACACGTTGTTTTTGATCAGGCAGTGTTAGGATCTTGTACAGAGGCTAGCTTTTTGCCATCTTCTCTTAGTTCTTCTAGCCCTAAGAAGAAGGAAAAATATAGCTTGCCTACTCATTTAAATAACAACAGTGCTTTAAAGTGAATAACTCACTAGTAGACAACTTTCCAGAGAAACTCTGACTGTGCTAACAGCGATAGCACAGCATGATAATTAGCACACTGCTACTAAAGGTATCAAAACAGAGGACATCATAAAAGAAAATGATCTGCATAAAGAAGGTGACCTTACTTATTGATG
>CAIGQQ010037719.1:12941531-12967179 GCA_903798035.1 Danio albolineatus | reverse complement strand
AAAAAACACACACTCTCTCTCTCTCTCACACACACACACACACACACACACACACACACACACACACACACGCACACGCGTCAAGGTGACTCGCTCCAAGTGCCAAGGGAAGACCCTTCGACTCAGCCACATCCAGTGTCCCTCTCATAGGTTTATTTGGCTGCGAGCTGTTCTCACTGTTCTCAGTAATGCAGATGGTCTCACCGGACGGAGCTCAAACACGTCCAGGTGCCCTTTTTGCCGCCCTCCGCCAGGGTTTGTTGCTTCAAATAAAGCGTGACGCACTCAGGCACTTCCAGACCTCCAAAAGGTCAGTCTCTCTATTTTTTTTCTTCCCCTTGAAAAAGAAGACAAAGGATGTTTTTCTTCTGCTGCCCCAGAATTCCCCCGTCTCTCCACTGTTTCTCTAACAGTTTTTCACAGCTGCCACTCAAACAGAGCCATCTTAGAGGTTTTAATGGTCAGGCTGAGGTGCGTTTGAAAAACATCCACATCTAAGGCTGGCAGAGGCCATTAGGAGCCGAGACAGCATTGTGATGGGTCCATTAACCTTTTTTTTCTCCCTAAAGAAGGTGGCAAGTTTTTTGGACTCAAGACTCCAAGGTCTCACAGTACTGACTCAAAAGCATGCATCGATGCGCAGTTTAAAATCTACCACACATAGACTTTAGCATATACTGTGATTTGGAAAGGTATTAATGCTTATCTCATTCGCTAATTTTGACAGAGGCAAGGCTAACTGGAATGAAGAGGCTTTCAGATTAATAGTCTCGTGCAGTGTTTCCTAACCATGCTCCTGGAGGCACAGAAACATGACATATTTTGGATGTCTCCCTTATGGGACTCATTACCTTAAGGTTTTGGAGTCTCTTCTAACATTCTGATGAGTCGATTCAGGTGTGTTTGATTAGGAAGAGGTTGAAAATGTGTACGGTCAGTGTTCCTTCAGGAACATGGTTGGGAAAAACTGGTCTAGTGCATGTCCCCTAAAGCTTTTGTGTTATTTCAATTAAGCAGTGTTGCTATTTCGTCACCTTGGAATTATAAGGTTCTATCTGCGTTCTGAGCGATTTTGAGATATTGAGCTTCAAAGTTTTCGCATTCCATAGCAAACAGTATGTGTGTAATGTTTGATTTTTTTAAATAAAAAGTCTTAATGTAAGCAACTTATAAAAAACATTCCATAATGTAAATAAGTTTCCAATAAGAATATTAATATGAATAACTGAATTTTGACAAAAATGTCAGATAGAACCTTACAATTCTAAGGTGTCTTTTCTCTTGTAATAGAAGGTATTATTGTTGAACCAAACCTGCATGACATTCTTTTATAAAAGATGAAATAGTTAAAGTTTCTATGCAATGAAATGAAGAAGTGTTCCAGTGTTGTTTTGGATTCTAAAGAAATAGTTATTTGATAATGTCCTTAGAAATGTTGATCATTCTATAATAAGGTTAAAATACTTTAATGAATTTTTATTCTGAAATAACTAGTTATAATAAAACTCATTCAGAGTTATTACAAACATCTAAATTATAAAAGCAATAAATCTTAATTGACATACTAATGAGATGCTATTAGGGCCAGTTGGCATTTCTGTGTGGAGTTTGCATGTTCTCCCCGTGGTTGCGTGGGTTTCCTCCGGGTGCTCCGGTTTCCCCCACAGTCCAAAGACATGCGGTACAGGTGAATTGGGTAAGCTAAATTGTCCATAGTGTATGTGTGCGAATGAGAATGTATGTGTGAATGTGTTTCCCATAGATGGGTTGTGGCTGGAAGGGCATCCGCTGCGTAAAACAAATGCTGGATAAGTTGGCGGTTCATTCCGCTGTGGCGACCCCGGATTAATAAAGGGACTAAGCCGAAAAGAAAATTAATAAATGAATGAATGAGATGCTATTAGATCTTATTAAAAGTGGCATAAGATACAATGTCATAATTGTGAGATAAATGTGAAATAAGTCAATTATAAAATGTTCAAATGTAAAATATTTGGTCAATGGGATGAAAAAACTCAAACTTACATAGTCATAATTATGAGACAAAATGTGAACTTAGGTGATTTAAAAGTCATAAAAATGTATTGTTGGATGGACAAGATGAAATGGCAAAAATAGTATTCCTCATAATATAAAATTGACGTACAGAGAATCTCATAAGAATGTAAGATGAAATATAGTTATTACAGAAAATTATGAGAAACTTTGTCACTATGAGAAGTCAAAACTACTATACTGGTAACTAAAATGACATACTAATCATGAGGTGAAGATGTAAAATTATTAGTTAATTATAAAAGATTTATCATTATACTAAATCATATTTATGAAAAAAATATGAAATTAAAAAATGGTCATAATTGAGATAAAAGTTTCCCAGATGGGTTGCAGCTGGAAGGCCATCCGCTGCATAAAACATATGCCAGCGTAATTGGCATTCTGCTGTGGCAACTATCAGGGACTATGCTGAGGAAAGGGGAGTGAAGATAAGAGATAAAAATCATTATTGACTTACTAAGTTGTAATTCTGAGATATATAATTTGAAGCCTTATTTATGAGCTACAATTAAAAGCTAAAAGGTCAAATTGGATTTTTTACCCCCCAAAATTAGACAAAATATGACATAATGACAATTATAATAAGTTTAATCACATTTATTATATCATAATGCATGAAACATACATGGTGTTACATTATAAAAGAATGTAAAGTGAAATGAAGACATAAACATCCAAGACATAAAACTCTAATGATTAATCAATTGTCTGATTATTATCATTATTCTAAACGTCCAAATTGAGATAAAACCCCCCAAACAATTGTGATTAATAATCATCATTATTATAAGATAATTAAATAACAATTCTATTATGACAAGTCATCTTTGCACAGTTGCCTTTTAACATTTAAATCTGTCACAATTATTACTTTTGATCACAGTGTAATATCTTCACAACATTAATGTCAGAATTATGATTCACCAAAGCAAGATTTCTTTTTTTTTTCCTTCTGTGTTTATTTTCTTATTATGTGAAATCAGCTTTCATACGCTGCTCCTCAACACAGATAACATGTTATCTCTCTCTGTCTCACTCAGCATCCACTAACCTCCCGCTGAGAGACTCGAGAGGAAAACAGATGGGAGTAAAAACCCCACCAAAACTGAAAATAGGACAAAACATAAAAGGCTTGCACATTTAAGAGGGTCACATGTCCGCTAAAATTATACGATTCCAGCTGCTGGCTTCTGCTTCAGTATTCAAGCCCTCATGGACCTCAAGAGCTTTCGCTGAGGGACCGGCTTGTCAAGTCAACAGTGAGTATAAAAACATCCCCAATACAAATCTCTATTACAAAAACACCCAATACACGTTAAACTCTTCATAAAAATGGCAATCCTTTTGGAGTTGTCCAGAGGGACTACTAGTGCATCTACAGCTCGTGGACTCCTCTTAATTCTTTTTTCGTAGTTTGCACTTTTGAGATGATCCCTAAGCGCTCGGATCACTGGCAGAGTGAGTTTTGAAGCCATACAGCCGTAGTGGAGAGTGGAAGAAAGACGAGCTCGCTTTACAGAGTACGACTAACACACACACACACACACACATGCACGCACATGCTCTCTCGCACATCATTCCTTCTGTCACTATAACATGAGGACTGCAAGCTTGTGACTGTAAGAACACAAAAAGAGCAATCCAGCATCGGGAAGAGGGACGATCCGGCTGGGATCTGGGAATCCGATGCTGCAGCCAGGAGCATCTGCAGGCTTAATTGGGCGATTCAATCCACACGCTGAAGCTGAGAGGAACAGCCGAAAAGCTGAAGACAGACGCTGACAGGACTGTCTGATGTGGACCAAACGCCTGTCGAGTTCCAGCCCTGGGTGAGCACGTTCATCTTTACTAAAAATAAAATAAAAGGGGGTCATTAAGTATGGCAAATCTGATAGCGTCCCACCTGTGTTGAATGGTGTATTGGGGATACCGGGACCTGTGACTTGTCAGTTTCACCAATGGGTTGATAAGGATTTTGGGGTGGATGGGGAATTAATTTTGATCAGTTGCTTACTTATGCAACAGTGCTGCCTCAGAGTGGATTAATCACCTTTGCTGTGTTCATGCATGCAAATAATGAGCCTCTTTTTCTTTTAAGTTTCTTGGACGTCCTCTTTTAGGTGGTTTTAATGAGATCCTTGAGATTCTGTCATCATTTACTGTATTTCCTCTTGTAGGTTTATTTCATGGCATGATATGTGATGGGCTATTATAAGACTGACTGGACAAATAAGTAGAGGAAATGAGGTAAATGTGATCATGGATGGTCTTGAACTTTGGTAGCACAAACTGCGCTACACATCGGAGCATTTGCCTATAAGGCTTTCAGCTCTAAAAGCTGACGCTCTACTGAGGAACGGGATAAACGACGCTTTAAAGAGTCTTTATGTAGGTCTTTTCTCATTTAAAGAAAACACATCTGCCCAAAACAGATGAAAAAACGGTGCAGGGGTTGATTCACACAGAATGTTTTTTTTTTTTTTTTGTGTAGAGCAATAGAGGAAAGAAGCATGATGTTTTGAATGTTAAAGTTAGTTTAGCTTGAGGGATGTTTATGGTGAACACATCTGTACATAAAAGGACAAAACACTACAAGGGCGTATTCAAATAAAATGACAGTGATATGACAGAAAAGTACATCTCGAGTCTAATTTTAACATAAGCGACACGCTTTGATGTGACAAGTTTATAGTGACTGCGAGTGTTTATTCACACATCACATTTTGTGCTTAAATGTGACATGCAGGGCAGAGAAATAAAAAAAAATGCACAGCAACAGACTAAGTTTAACTTGATTGACATGTTTATAGTGATGATGTTTACCTGAAAAGGACAAAAAAACAACAACAGAATTTAGACCGAATGCTGTGATTAAAATGTGACAGGCATGGCAGTGTAAGGTCCAGCCAGTTAGTCTAACGGCGGTGTCTACTGGTGGATGAAGGTTCACTGCCTGTTCTGTCTTTCCAGTGCACAATGTTGATTCACTTCAAATTTAACTCATATCTGACTCCATTTTAAGTATGAGGTGGTTTGGAAGATTAATATGTTTGTTCTCGTTTTATCTGACTCCAATTATAAAACATTGATAAGCTTATTTTGTTTCCTTTTAATATTACTTTTGACTATGATTGAATATTCTCTTTGATTCGTTATTGTTTATTATTCTCGTTCATTCGGATTCCAATAACATCCTGAGTCTTGTACCGGCCGAGTATACAATCTCTTAAACACAAGCATGTCAGTCTTGGTCACTACACAGAGGCGATTAACCACTATTCTAAAATGGCAGAACCCTACTTACTCAGATTAGAATATTTTTGTGTGGTCCCCATCAAATCTGCTATCTACTAAATCAAAGTTTAGAGATGAAGAACTATCCCCTTAGATAGCCTTATACAGTCTAAGTATACTTGAATAATGCCAATGTGTTAGTCTGAGCTCTAAAAACATCGTATAGCGTGTCACGCTGCTCCGTCTGTCGTGTTTTAGTCCGCTACTAACCTGTACAGGGGCTTGTGGTGTTATGCACTTAACGTAATCTACTAGAGATAATAACATTAAATCAGTTTGAATAATTCAAAACATAACAGTTTATTAGTCAGGTAAATGTGTATTATGCCAATCCATAAACGATCAATACAAAACATCAAATCTCTATGATAAATCCATAATCAAAAGATGCATACCTGACTTGAAAATATACATAGCATGGAGAATTCTACACTGCGGGCTACTCTGGTTACAGAAGTCGCCCCGAACAGCTTGAAACTCTCCCTTAAGTAGTCAAACAAAGAAATAGAAGGGGTGTGTGTTGAATAACAAAAGGCATTTACATTCAGTAAGAGTTTCTGCCTATAAGGCATTTGAATAGGAACCCCCTGGTGAAGGCACACCCTTAGCAGTGGTGCAAAAGATACCTGAAGTTATATATCTATTATTTTGATTATGTCTATTTCTGAGGGAATGAGACCATTGTACCAGTCGCACCGAGACATTTCAAACGATATCAGACATGATAGATAAAGTCACTTGGATTGATATAGAACATTCATACTTTGAAACGGCCATTCTGTGTGGGTTAAGTGAAGAGAGGGTGAATGGGCCGAGGGGGCTTTCGGGAGATACTTCAAACGCAACTGAGGGAAAGGAAAGGGGTGAACATCCCGCATTCCCACCTGGTGAGGTGTGGAGCCGATTGCCTCCGTGTGTCCAGCTCATGTTTGAATTGTCAAAGACATCAAAGTATTTGAGATAACTCAACTGCTCGTCTCTGGACAAATTTTTACAGAAATAACAAGAGGCAAAAAATGTGTTTTTGCATTTGACATGTAGGGCAGTGGAATAAAAAAATCCAACATGTCTCAAGTATTGATTAAGTTTATATTGATCCTGTCAGTCTAAAAACTAAAAGATTGTTAAAGTTTGATTTATACAGATTAAAAGAGAAATTTAGCTTGAGGGCCGAGTGAATAGTGATCATCATGTCTATCTAAAATGCTACAAATAGTAAAGGTTAGCAAAGGTTGTTACAAATGGAGTGCATTGTATACATGAAATATGAAAGGATGGACAGTGGAATGATAAGAAAGTCTAACTGAAGTAAGCGACAAGTAGTAGTGATAGTTGTGCAAAATAGTGATCTGTTCTAGGGTTGATTTACTGTAAATGCTGTGTGTAAAAAAAGCATGTAGTGTGATTGAAAATGTGTGTAAAAATGTGAGAGACAGGGCAGTGGAATGGAACATCTCAAAGCTACGATTATCAGAGAAGTATCATAAATGTGTGTTTTCGGGTCACATAGTTAGCATGTACACTTATTTATGCTCAAGAAATATTGCTAAAATGTTCATTTGGCACCTGTAAACCCCTTTTTTTAATCTGTAATTTTTGTAATGTACATCATTTTTATGACAACATAAATCGAATTAAACCTATGTTTATGGTATTTTTTTCCTTTCTATGCCTTTCCTTTTTTATTTCAATTGTTTTTAGTTTAACTTTCTGAAATGCTCATCGTACGCAGAGATGATGAGTTTGTGTTGGTCATTTACTGAGAACAATATTATCATGAGCTGCTCATGTCAAAAGCTCACAGTGTGGCGCTTCACCCTGAAACATGCAGTGTTTGCGATTACATCATATCTCTAGACAATATTGTGTTCTCAGGCATTAATAAAAATGGTGGTGACTCAAAAATATGTGGTGCTTGTATCGGTTTTCAGCCGATAAATCCATTTTGTTTAAATGTTATCGCTGTTATCCCCGTAATTTATGGGCTAATTTAATTTTAGATGAGTGCTGCTGTTCATAAGTGTTTTGATCAGTGTTTTCAATGGTCTACAGCAGGACTGATGCTAGTTGCATCATATTTGTTATCGGCTTCCAAATATAACAAGTTATCGGTTATTATTAGTATCAATCAAATTTGAATTTCAATTAATTTCTAATAAGAAAATTACTAACCAACCATCCCACTAATTCAATCACACTGTACTTCATTTACTCACCAATGCTTGGCAATACGTGTCCATTTTTAGTATTTTAGGTGAGACACAGCTGGGGTTTTTCACACACTTATTATTTTTGAGATTTTTGTGGGGTTTTTTTGTCTAATGAAAGCAAAATATCCCCCCCAAAATACAAAAAAAACCTCCCACCTTATAAATTTGCATCCATTTGCGTAGATTTAAATTAAAATAAATATTTTTACGTGTCAATTGTCAACCAAATGTAACTTTTTCTGTACGCCACTAAACCAGAATCTGCAATGAATCTCTTACAAACACCAAACTGCAGTTTTATTCATATCCGCTTCTGTAAGTTTTTACAGAGGGATGTAATCATACAAGGCGCCACGGTGGCGTAGTGGGTAGCATGTTCGCCTCACAGCAAGAAGGTTGCTGGTTCAAGCCTCAGCTGGGTCAGTTGACATTCCTCTGTGGAGTTTGCATGTTCTCCCTGTGGTCGTGTGTGTTTCCTCCAGGTGCTCCGGTTTCCCCCACAGTCCAAAGACATGTGGTATAGGTGAATTGGGTAGGCTAAATTGTCCGTAGTGTACGTGTGTGAATGAGTGTGTATGGATGTTTCCCTGAGATGGGTTGCAGCTGGAAGGGCATCCGCTGCAGAAAACATATGCTGGATAAGTTGGCGGATCATTCTGCAGATTAATAAAGGGACTAAGCCGAAAATAAGATGAATAAATGTAATCATACATAATTAGACTGATGATTAACAATATTTTGTTCTACAAAAATTTGCAGAATAAATCTGTTCGCTTCAATTCCGGAATGATAATCAGAGATCCCCTCTGGAAAGAAAAAATAGAAAATTTTGAACCCAACATCATTTGTTATGCCAGAAATGTATGCAAATTAGCAGATATTTAATGCACTAATGCCTCATTTGCATATTTCAACATGACATTTTGTGACTTGATATTTTTTTTGTAATTAATCAACTGTGGAAATATTAATCACCATTAGGTAATGCTTTTACCCTTTTCACCTGCAGAGTACTGCTATATTTTGACTACATTCAAGCATCAGATTTTATTTTCTATCCTCAAAGCTCGAACACTGCATTGCACAGAAATCTCTTGCGGTCTTTATTGAGCCTTCATTCTTCACCATACTGTACTCCGTCTTGACTGAATCAGCAGCGTAGGGTTTATTGTTGCGTTTCGCAGTGCTCCCGATGAAAGCATGATGAGCAGAGAGGATCAGTGTGGGCTGTGGAGGAGGAGGAGAGCACATCACGCATGTTGCGCTCAGATCAGTACAAACAATAAAGATCAGGCCTGCAGCTGGGGGGAAATAATCAACTGCGTGTCCACTTTTATCACTTCAGCTAATGAGATCAACAAGGAGACTTATGTCTTTGAGTCGTCTTGTTATAAGATTCTTTAGGTGCGTTAAGGTTGATTTAATTTTTTTATTTAACATTTTAAATGTGAGAGAATGATGACATTGAATTTAGTGAAATCCGAATCAGACTACTTTTCGAAGGGTGACTTGTTATATTTTTTACATAATTCTGTAATATTTAGATAGTACATAGTGCAAACTTTTATAATTGTAATTTTTGTTTCCATATACAGCATTACCATTATTTTATGGTCTAGTAAATATATAAAGTATATTTTTAGGGGTGGTACAAAATATCAATATGCCACTATATTGTGATATTTCCAGCTGCAAAACATTATCGATTTTTTGGCAGTATCGATATTTATCTAAATAAACAAGATCTAAATTAATTCATCAGTCTTACACTGACTGCAGCCGTTTACCACTTTGGCTGCAGTACACCCAGTTGGTAATGGCATAATTTACACGACTGACAGATGAGCTATTGCAATGGTGAAAATCTCAGGCATGTGGATACCTTCTTCTGTTATAGCTGGAACAAGTTATTTGTGTGTTTCAGACATCACAGCTCTCCTGAATCTTTCGCTAGTTTGTCCCTCACAGACTCTCTTTTCGACTTTGCTCGTGCGTGCCTGCGGTGAGACAGTCAATATGTGCACAAACTTTCATTCCGCCAAAATATATGTTAGATAAAGATATCAGTAGGACATGAAGTGGGGTTTATTTATAAACTGAATTTTGAGAGGATCACTTGTTTATGATTTAACACAGCTGGTACCACATCAGCTCAGCACAATGCACCAATCAGATGAATCCTGACACACTATAAAATACCAGAGCTTTCTACTCCAGTCATCTTCGTCTTGAAAAATCCCCCCTTCCACCCCAACTCCTCCCCTTTTCTGATAGGGCGGCACGGTGGCCCAGTGGTTAGCACTGTTGCCTCACAGCAAGAACGCCGATGGTTCAGCCTCTCCCCGAGCTAGTCGGCGTTTCTGTGTGGAGTTTGCATGTTCTCCCCGTGTTCGCGTGGGTTTTCCCCGGGTCCTTTGGTTTCCTCCCACCGTCCAAAAAACATACAAATTAAATTGACTACTTTAAATGGCCTCTTAAGGCAATTCTAGTCAGATATATCTCAGCACGTTCACAAGCAGGGGGAGTTCTCGAGACTTATCTGAGCTCAAACTCTCCTTTCGCCCTTTAAACGGGAGGGAGCCCCGGGCTCAAGGATATTCTGAGCTCAGGGCTCTCTCCCGGGACAGCATGCCAAATACGCTTTATTATCAATCATTAGCTAAGCGTGAACTCTTGAAAATATAATTTGAAGACGTTGTGTTTATTAAACCATTACAGACCTTAGAGAAACTCTTGTAGATGATATTATAAAAAATATTAGGGAAATAAAAAATGAATAACTTTTTAATTTTGATGACTAAATAACTGTAAAGTGCTCCGAGCAGTCTGTGCTCGCCTCTATGGGCATTCTGATCAGTTACTGTTCTTGAAGAAAATATATTCATCTAGTGAGAATGCATGACTTTGCATGATTAAATATAAACCAGGGCTAAGCATAAAATACATCGGATACGTTGTAATGTCTTAAGTTGTCAGAAGAAATGACTATTTTGACAGTGTTTTCTAACAAAATTGAGATGCTGCTGCTTTGACTAGCTTAGAGATGTGGCCATTCAGTCACAAACGTCTCATTTTCAGCTTGTTTGACAGCTGTGTGCTTGTTTTACTCTGTTGCAATCCTATAAAACGTGCTGTTAATAAAAGAAATGCATCTTATAACTTTTTGATGCATGTTTTTCTCATTCAGTTACAAATATCATGATATATCGTTAATGGTTTTCTTGTGATATATCGCAGAATCACTGATATCATGATATATCAATGTCTGGCGCAAATAGTAATGTATCATGAGTTCTTTTCGTAATATTTATTCAAATGTTTCACTTTTTATTATAAATATTTAAAAAAAAATACTTGTAATGTAGGATGTTTTAATTTTTTTAAAGTTAAAATAATTTTTGAATATTGTATTGTTTTTTTCTCATATTTATCTGTAAAAATTAGCAATGTTTTTTGTTTCTAAATTATTGTTTTATTTTTTATGTACACTTAATTTGATTACATTTTAATATTTATATTATAATTTATTTAATTTTACAATATAAAATATCTGTTATCATGTGAGTCTTGATTAATGATATTTTTCCCCCAAGTCACTTGTGTTCTCCATTGAGCCCTTGTAAACGTCTGCTGTGTTTCTTTGGTACTTCATTTAATGAGCTCGCCCGAGATTCTCCATATCATGGCAGGATTGGGCCTCCTCCCAGCCAAAGTACAGTAATTGGACGCTTTAAAACATCATGAAAAGGGGACAAAAGCAGTTTTGAGCCAATCGTTAATGTATTATTCATTGCCTCAGAACAAGGCTTTACTTTGCATATCTGAAGCTCCCGATGGAGCACTGCAAAACAAGAGATTGTACATGCAGCACATACGCTATGACAAGTCTGAGTGCGGTTTGCATGCTAATTTCTGGCCGAAGATCTCTACTACATGTAAGGCCTGGAAGACTGAGTTATTCATCTTTAAGTCATTCCAATCTGATTTGACTTCTAACATAAAAGATGATGTTTTGAATAATGTCATAGCTCCTCTATCTAATTATTTACAACAAATAATGACTCATGCGATTAATCATTAAAAAAACACAAAGTACCATGAACGTTTTGATATAATAAGATTCAGATCTACTGTATATTGATCAATCAATCAATATTATTGTATTGCACATTTTATTACAGTTACATCCACAAACAAGTTTTTTTTTAATACCAGATAAATAGAAAAGAACAGAAATGTTTTAAAAACAAATTGAGGCATACATTTGTTTAAAAGAAGACAATATATAAATCCAAGTACAAAATAAAGCCGTACTTTTTTGTATTACGCATTCTTTTAGATGCACTCACAATTTTGTCAATTTTTGAAACTTATAAATTATTAACGTATTTATATAACTTTAAAATTATATTTTTATATAACTTTGTTTCTATTTCATTTTATAAATTACAAAGGGTTTTTTTTTATCTGTCCATCATTTTACTCAAATACATAATATTTCCAGCCAGTAGAAACAAAGAAATCTTCAAATAAAAAAAACTGACCTGCAGTAATAGTGTTGACAATGTGTGGACATGCTTATTTTTGTTGTTGTCTTTAATTTTAATATTTAAATTCATCACAAAACTAATTACTAAGGTTTGTGTTCATCATTTTATTGATTTGTATCATAGGTCTGACACAATATTGGATTTTTCACACCCCGGTTATTGTGGCAAAAAAAAAGAGAAAGAAATCACAATATTGAAATTTTGCGATATCTATAGAAACCTTGAAAGAAAAAAAATCTAATTGTATTTTTTTGTACTAAATCAAAAAATGGTAAATGTTTTTTTGCTTTTCACAGGCTGAATCTGCAGTGATTTTCATATTAGAGGCAACAACTGCACTTTAATCTGGATAGTTGGACATGTTAAATAGATTGTATAATTTGAAAATATGGTCACACTTTATTATAACGGTCCGTTTGTTGAATTTAACTTACATTGCATCTACATGCCAACTAATTCTCAGTAGATTATACAGTAAGTAGACTGTTAGGTTGGGGTTAGGGTTAGTGTAAGTTGGCATGTACTTGCAAAGTTTCCTATAGTCAGTTAAATATCTGTTGAAGGACTGTTAAATGTCAGTATTAACAGATATTAAGCAGACAGCCTACTAATACTGAAATGGACCATCAAAATAAAATATGTAGTGAAAGAAACAAAACAATCTGACTATGTTAAGGTATGCTACTTAAAACATTCTGGCACAAATCCGAAAAGGTAGAAATGCTGGTTAAAAATACCAGTTCCAGCAGGGGGCGCTTATTTGTATGTAAATCCAGACACTGTTAGTCTGAACTGAAACAAAAACTGTCTGGTTCCGGGTTTCGGACGTCATGGTTTTTCAGGGTGCAGTGCATGCTTGTTGGACATATGTCAGGTTTAAGATGAAATACAGCCACCTGGGAGGTCAACCAGGAACTGGTGCTGAAGTACTTATTTTTCATGGTACTGTATCTTAAGAATGTGTTTATCCTCAATATAAGTATATTATCTCATCCTAAATAAACATGATATCAGTATTTCATGGTTTGAATATCACGGTTATCATCAATACTGGTATATTGCGACACTAAGACCCAATTAAGCATGTTAGAACCCATTATTCTTTGTCTTTGTTAATAGATTACTCCAACTTCATTATCAGCTCTGCTTGTTTGCATTAGACTTTATAAAACGGAGCTGATGTATTTGTGGCTTCTTGAACTCATCCATTGACAATAGTTCACTCACAGCTTTCCTTTCCCATTAACACTTTAATAGGATTACAAGTTTGTGATGATTGCCGTTTTGTCAATCTGGTTAATTTCTTGTTTGTTTGTATTTTTTCACTGCTACAGATTTTATTTTATTTTTTTGAAAATATTTATATACAGTAGGTATCAATATTCAACATGTAGAATTGATCCAACAATACTTAGATAGACTGTGGCATTGAGACAATGCTCAATTGGTGCTAAAGACACCTCTGCCACCAACAAAGGTATTTTTGCTTACAGAACGTCAAGCGCTGCATATTGTCTTATTTCTATTCTCTGTTAACCCCAGAGAAGGTTGTGTGTGTGAAAATCCCAGGTGATCAGCAGTTTCTGAAATACTCGGACCAGCCTGCCTGGCACCAAAAACCAAAGCCACATTCAAAGCCACATTCAAGGGTCACGTGACCCCTCATAACTCTTTAGTGACCTTTAGTTGAGGTCCACAAGAGGTCACCAAAGATGTATGAGTTGTCACTCTAGTTTGAGTGGTGTAAGTACGAATGACTTGTATGAATTTTTTAATAAAACACATTGTTGACATTTTAATAGTCATTACAAATGTGTTTAATTACAGCTACTTAAAAATGCGCTTATACACTACACAAAGTTCTGGGTCCCATACAATTCCTTTACGTTGTCCCAACACAAATCGATTAACTTAATTGTTTTAACAAATTTAAATGGGTTAAACATAAATCATTAAAGTTGTCCCTACAAAAAAACTCCAGCATTATTGATTCAGCTCATTTAAAATAAGTAGTTAAGCAACAAAAATCACAACTTTTGGCTTCTGACACTCGCTTGTTGCCCAATAGAAGTCATCCTCAAGCTTTTTCCTTTTCCACTTCTTACCGCACAATAGGTCTGAAATTTGCAGGAAAAGCAAGCCATGAAAGAAACTTACATGAAATGAATCTCACCATCAAATTCTATTTGATCTGCAATTCCTGTGTGGCTCGGCTAGACTACTTTGTGCTTGAGTGCCACCAAGTTATGTTTTACAGCAGTTCAAGGCACATGAACAAAAGAGCCATGATTTCATTGATCAACCAGTGTATAATGAGGCACATAAAACCAAAAAAAACAAGCCTGGGGCATTTTTCTTTTTTAAATTATGCTTTTATGCCATTAAATTAGGCTTTTATGTCATTTTCTGAGTATGGTGTGCACCATGCTGTGCATATACTGTAAGGTGTGCACAATGAAATCAGCACTTTTTGTTTAGTCGAGGCATTAAACATTGGTGATAATCTGCAATAATTTTTCTGGTGTGCACAAACCTTTAGACTGAGCTTTTTGCGCTATTGGAAATGGTAAATGACAAACATTGTTCATTCTAAAAAAAGGTTAAAAGGACTGTTTTATTTGAACATAGTAAACTCTTAGTAGATAACATTTGGAAGTCAACCAACAAACCTGTTCGATCAACATTGTTCTTATTCACGTCACCTCATACTCAGTTTCTCATCACATCTTGACCAATCAAAAGGTTTTTTAATATCTTATATGCCCCGCCCCCTTCAAGACGCTTCTTATTTGCTTTTCCATTTGATGTGCTTGAGCTCAACACTATTGGCTGCTTTTTTTAAAGGGTAGGAGCTACTCTGTCCCATCCTGTCGTTGTTTTTCAGTGGAGATTGTGTCTAATATCAAAGAAAAAATACAGATTTCAAAGCACTTCACGGGACATTTAAGGATTTGAAATTTTAAAATAGGGGTCTTCTAGAAAAAGGTTAAGACCCACTGACTTACAGGGTTAGGTCACCCCCCCAAAAATTATAATTTAATTAATTACTCACCCCCATTTTGTTCTACACCACTGAGAAATTTGTTCATCTTCAAAACAAACATGAAGATATTTTATTTGCAACCTTAAAACAGACCATATGCCTTCAGTGGTTCAGTCGGAATATTATCAAGCTACGAGAATACTTTTGTGCACACTTAAAACAAAAATAGTGACTTTGTTCAACAGCTTCTTCTCCCCAGTGTCAGTATATTGTGAGCATTCATATGCACTGATGTATACTTGTATATATGCCCTATAATGAAGGAAAGAAAGTCATTATTTTTGTTTTTTCTGTTTTATTTATAGCCATACCAAAAGTGACAGCAGATAATTTATCTCAGATCCTGTTAAATAGTTAAAATAATGTTAGAAAATAAGGTTATAAATATATAATAAATATATAATGAATTTTAAATAATGAGCATGTATAGGCTATAGTTCAAACATGAATAGTAAACCTGTGAACTAATCAACAACATCAGCCACTAAGTATGTAATGTTAATAATGTTAATGAGGATTATTTTTTATTAGCTACGTTAATTCTGATGCGAGCGTCTGAGTTGGACAGCAAAATTGCCTGTCACTGGACACTTGCTGCATCTTGTGTTATCAGGACATGCTTTCAGTTTAAAGGTGCAGTAGGTGAACTGCCAAAATGCTAACCGTTTAGCATAATATCTTTAAAACACAAGCTGAGTCCCAAATGGCACACTATGCACTCATGCACTATGCACTTACACACTCAACAGCATAGTATATGTATGTAGTGCTGTCCCAAATGGAGCACTAATAGTTTTTATACTAAGCGGATGTACAAACCGTTTCCCTGATGACGTCTGACAGTTACCAAATTAGTGAAATAAATGACCAAAATTCCAAATAATACCTGTCATGAGTATAACCGCATTCACCATTGGGAGGCGCTATAATCACTCATGTTGGACAATTTTGCTTTCACAATCCAAAATAAAAAAAGTTATCCAACATTTGCGCCTGATATCTCCGCCCCTTTCGCTACATGAGCAAAGCTGCGGTCGTTGAGTGCGTGAAGTGTCTACCGTTACACACTTCATTTTACCGGTCAAATGAGTGCATCATCCGGGTAATTAAAGTGTGCTTATTATTTTTAGAGTTTTCAGTGTGAACGCACTACTTACACTATTTATACTACAAAATGGCGTAGAATAGTGCACAAGAATGCGATTTGGGATGCACCTACATTCTCACCCCTGCCGTCTAAAGCCACTCCTCCTGAAATCATGAACTCACACATTAAAAATGACAGTAGACAACCCACTAGATCATGTCATTCGCCAGTACAAACTTTATAGTACTTTACGATACTACAATTCTGAATGAAAAACGGTATTATATCTAGCACATCTTCAGTTGTGTAACAAGCAGAACTTGTCATAATGTCCAATATTTCATGAATGCAAAGATCACTGGTCTCACTCTCTCATACTCTCTTATTACTAACCTATACTTACAAGCTATTTCAGACCAAATATTCAGAGTAGCATGGTAAACAATATAGGGAGCGTGTCCCAGGTTGTCATTGTTCAAAAGTGAATGAAAATATAAGCAACTTCACCTCAGTAAATCAGGCATGGCAGAATAGCTCTATTTAATTATGTTTTTTTGTTAAACTAAATAAAAATCTACATTATTGATGCTGTTAAAGGACCTTATGAGATTTAAAATTAATAGAAGATTTCAGTGGCTAAACAACACTTCTGTGCATATAACCCATTCATAAACAACTACAGTAAATCTACATGAGCTTTGCGTGACTAAACTTAAACATTACCTGTCTAAAAGAAATACCAAACACCATACAATACACAAGACATGTCACTCGAATATTTTTGAATGGGGAAAAGTGTAACAGTCAATATGGTGAATAAAGCCCTGCCTACTATTTCAGGAGCAATCATCGATTGCTATATAGCAAATAGAGCCCGCCTTTAAGTACAGGAGCCAATTATCGATCACTGTAGACCAGTGGTGCTCAACCCTGGTCCTGGAGATCTACCTTCATGCACAGTTCAGCTCCAACCATAATCAAACACACCTGAACTAACTAATTAGGACCTGAACATCACTTGATTATTGCAGGCAGCTGTGTTTGATATAGGTTGCAACTGAAATCTGCAGGAAGGTAGATCTCCAGGAACAGGATTGAGCACCCCTGCTATAGACTGATGATACTCTAAGGGAGGGGCTCGGACCATGGGTGAGTTTCTACAGATTTTGTGTGATTTGGACATTTAGAAATGAAACTAAACACACAGTTGTTGTTTAATTTTATTGATGATTCCTATATGTAGTAAGCTTGGCATGCATTTTCGAAAAATTTGATGTTTCCCCATTCAAACAGAATGCCCGGGCATACTGTCTCAGAGGCGTCATCAAAGATGGTCACCAATTGAAATGACTTGCCTTAAAGGCACTTTGGAAATACTCCAGCCATAGTGTCGTCCTTCCTCCAGTGTGCAAAAGTAACTTCAATATTGATTCAGCGTTTGTCTTTACCTCTCACTCTCTCTCTCTCTCTCTTGTGCGCATGCAAACGGCAGATCTGCGTGAATGTACAAATCTACATTTGTTGACAGACAGTTTGGGCTGCTTACCAGAATTATGGGAATTATCGGCTCAACAATATTTAATTAGATGAACTTTTAGGCCCAATCCCAATTTTACCCCTTAGCCCTTCCCCTTACCCCTACCACTCGTTTTGCGCGTTCACGTCAAGAGTTAGTGGTGTCCCAATTCTCTTTAGCTTGAAGGCGTAGGGCTAAGAGCAAGGGGTATACACCCCTTCGAACGAAGATTTTTCAGGACCACACTTAAAACGGAGGGGTAAGAAAATTTCCCAGAATGCACCTGCAACAGCAGCAGGATAGCGGAACCCGGAAGCAAGGAGATCCACAAATTAGTATTTTTTTGTCGTTATTACAAATTTTTACGACATAAAAAGGAGTTTTCATTTATTCATAACCGCGTTTGTGTTTTACCGTCATGCTTTAAAAAAAAAAAAACGCAAAATAAAACGCAAAATTTTGCGATCTATAATCCATAATCATAACTCATGTACAGCAGTCATGTACAACATTTTGACACTGGAATACCCTGTCAGTAATGTCTAGTGGCTGAGAATGAGCTTTTTACAGTGTCTGCTATAATGTTAATGTTGTTTTCGTGTGTTTACATAGATGAGTATGACAACGGAGTAAATGCACAGTACAGTTCCGATCTTATTGCCACATTAGATCGTTATGATAACATAATATATGCCTTCAGCGATTTCCTGAAGATAAACACCAAACAATAACACAACTGGTGTAACTACAGCAGTCATGATCGTCTGATCTCATATGAAGCAAGAGATCGCGATGACATATGATGACGTGAGCAGGTGTTGAAGTGCTGTCCCAATTCTTAGGGGTAAGTTTTGAAGCCCTTCCTCTTAACCCTCGGTAGGGGAAGGGGTAGGGGTACAAAAATAGAATTGGGATTGGGCCTTAGTTTTATGCCTTACCCAGAATATATAAATACATTCAGATCATTTACTTCATTTTCATTACTATTGGAATGTGAAGAGACTTTCAACCAGCACAACAAAAAATGTTTCTAAAAACAATCACCTACTGCACCTTTCAATTTACAGCCAATCTTCTTGACCACATGCCGTTTATTGTGCTTTTCTGGCCAAATCTTCAGTGTCCATTACTTGTTGAAAAGCATTCATATGCTTTAGTGCTTTAAAGAACACTAGACTATATAACAATCACGCTTGGTTCACTCTGTACTGCCAGTGTTCACAGTAATTGTCTTTTTTTCTTGTCGCAGTTGCTGTTATAGCTTGAGGCAGGCCGGTCTGTGCCGCTTAATGACACCGCCGGGAAATGTGACGCATGTAATGCTTTTCCCGATATCCTTGCCTTTAACCTGACAGATTCCTGACATCCGCAGGGTTCAAATGAAGGCACATTTCCTCGGTTCAAGTCGTGGGCTAGAATTACCTTTTCAACGTCCTTGGCTACTTTCTAACATTCATAGTTGAAGCTCATGTTGCACGTTGGCCTTGGCGTTTCTGCCAGCTCTTTAATTATGTAATTGGATTAACAACCTACGCATCAAACAAGCCCTAAAGCTGTTTGTCCTCTTCTATCTGGATGAGATTGATTTGATGGGAAGCTATTCGATAACTCGTCTCCTTCATTTCCACTCATCGGCTGCTGGCAGATGGAGGCAGCTTGATTAATTTTTTAAATGTTAGTCCCTAAAATAGGTCCGGACGTCCAGCCCGCAGGTTACACAAGCGACTGATATCCCGCGCATTAATAGACATTTCCTGACTGGCTTCCGTGTTGATGTTGACGTTAAATCAATTATTCATCACGCTCCACAATTGGCCGTGTCTGATAAAACCCAAGCGATGACATATTAAGGGCGCATTTCTGAACGCGCCTCAAAGTTTGAGCTCGACTGCGAGTGTTATGATGGTAATGATGTATGGAGAATAATAACTCTGTTCTGCTCGTTATCACGCATGAGACTGGGGTTTCAGTTTAAAGACTTTTTTTGTTGCTCTTTCTGTTCGGCATTACAGTCATGACTCATTTCATCAGCCGGTTTTATTGGCTGAGACGGAAGCAGAGAAAGCCATTTAGCCTGGTGTCGCTTCAGCGTGTAATTTATTTCTGTTCGGAGTGCCATAATGGTAGGAAGTGAATGTTTAGTGCCTTTCTTTTCTTTACTTTTTTGTGTGATGTTGGAAGGGTGGTTGAATGGTTTAAAAGCCAATTTTGAAAGATTGAATTTGAGATGTTTGGAGAATGAGTTCAATATTTTTTTATAATATCCATAAAGTATTTAGAATAGCTATTTTATTCACCTTTTTTAAAGTATTACTAGTTTTCTCAAAATATTGCAGCTTTCTTTATTGTGACTTTCTCTAAAAAGATTACCGGTCCATTCATTTTAACTTAAATATTAGTACTTTTCTCTGTGTTATTGTCAACATTTTGCTTTTTGTTCACAAAATCTAGCTATTCTCAAAATGTTAGTCTATTTTTCTCCTGACTCAAAAGACTTTTGCTGCTTTTTTCAAACTATTTATTTAAAATAAGTTGAAACAACACAATTCTTAAGTTTTTGGTTGTGGGGACAACTTAATTGTTTTATGTTCATTTGTAAAAAAACGATTAAGCTAACTTAATAGATTTGTGTTGGGACAACAATATGAAATTGTGTAAAATAAACTGCTTTTTTTTACAGTATAATTCTCGCTTTCATATATATATTCATTTTCCTTTGGCTTAGTCTCTATTTCAGAGGTCGCCACAGCAGACTGAACTGCCAACTATTCCAGCATATGTTTTACACAGTGGATGCTCAAATAACAGCCGCAACCCAGTATTGGGAAAATGCTCACTTTATCCTCAAAATATAACTTTGTTTTGTGAATTCAATTTCAAAATATTTTACATTTTAAAATATTAATTGATATTTTTAAATGATTTAAATTTTAAACCTCCAGAAAATATTAGTGTATTGGGACACTATTTTTGTTACTGTATAACAATGTTACTATTCACAAAATTATTACCATTAATTATAATTTTATCATTTCTCTCATAATTCTCACTTAATTCTTAAAACAATCCAAAAATATTTCTAATTTTCAGAACTGTGACAAAATGTTTAAACTTTTTTTTAATACTCCTGTACTGTTTATTTTTCACTTTATTGTGGCATTATTGCTCTGTAATTATTACATTGACTTTATATTGAAATTATTAATATGTATTCTCCTAAATTTGACTTTAAAGTACACTACCTGACAAACGTCTTGTCACACATCCAATTTTTAGGAACAACAAAAAAACTTGACTTCTAGTTGATCATTTAGTATCAAATATGGCTTACAGTATATGAGAGGCAAAGGCCTCTCATATTACACTTATTTTGCCAAAAAAAATTATGATCATCCCTTGGTTTATAATTATTTAATTAGGACAGTAAGGTCTGATTTTGCTTAGACAAAAGTTTTGTATGACTCCCATGAGCTTGGAGGACTGCATCCATACATCTCCGCAATGACTCAAATAGCTTATTAATAAAGTCATCTGGAATGGCAGAGAAAGCGTTCTTGCAGGACTCTCAGAGTTCATCAAGATTCTTTGGATTCATCTTCAAGGCCTCCTTCTTCATCTGGGCTGGTCAGTCCTGGAGCACCTTGATCTTGTATGAGGAGTATGAGTCTAATGGGCAGCACAAATGTCTTGATACCGTACCTCAGGCTGTCGATGTTGTCACGTACTCTGCAGATCTCTCGCACGCCCCATACTGAATGAAACCAAACAATGATTTTTCCTCCACCAAACTTGACTGATTTCTGTGAGAATCTTGGGTCCATACGGGTTCCAATAGGTCTTCTGCAGTATTTGTGATGATTGGGATGCAGTTCAACACATAATTCATCAGAAAAATTTACTTTCTGCCACTTTTCCAAATGATCAACTAGAATTCGAGTTATTATTTGTTGCTCTTACAACTAGCTTTTGTCAGGTAGTGTATAGTATTTTGAGGAACAAAATCCACTGAGAATAAAGTAGTCATATTTTGTGAAAAATGTCAGTGTTTCCGCCTTTATTCTAGTAAGATATATATTTTTAAGTGTTTTTTTTTTTTATACTATGTTATTTTAGCAAGAAGCTGCTTTTTGAAAATCTTGGACCATGTAACTCGTAAACAGTTTACGCATTACTTAATCAAATATTTACAAGTATTTAATATTTCTTTTGCATGTTTTTTTTTCTTGAAGACTCGTGTCCTTACTTGCCTCCGGTGCAAACAGCCCTGGTTAATCTCTCAGTTTTCTGAAAACTAAACCATGCCATCCTTCTTCCAGAAACTTTTGGACTTGAAGAGGCTTTGATGTCGATTGCAAGCAAAACAGCTCGTTCCCCAAGGATGATTTAATTGCTCACATTCCATCATTGGATCGTTCTTGACAATATGGCGACAGATGGTGAGAGAGAGAGATCAGTTTAAACCCACACCCCTTTACTTCCCGTCCCCTGCGGTAGCTGTCAGAAAGACCTGGATCATTTCATCAGATGGATTTTATAATGACGCTCCAATTCCACACACCAAAGTGGAATCAGCAAGAGGGTTTGTTTACACGGCGTATCAAGGTGTCTTCGTGCTGGCGCTCACTGGAGCCGCTTCCAAAAAATATTCACTCGAGCCTTGTGGAAATGGATCCGCTCAATAGAGAGTTTGCCAGATGTCGTTTTACTAGTTGTCAGATGGAAGAAGGATGTAGAAAGAATGACGAAAGGCCAATTGATTTTGCTTGTTGGTGATGGATGGGAAACCTTGTTGGACCGCAGAGCTATACTTCATTCCTATAGGATGCTTTGCAAAGCTTATCTGATCCAAGCAGTAAGCAAAGTGGATGGGGCTTTAGATTCTGTGAAACACCCTACATAAAATGCTAAAAATTGTTTTTAGAAATAAAAATCTTGTCGTTGTAAGAGCCACAAATATTAACTTCTAGTTGATCATTTGGAAAGTGACAGAAGGTAGATTTGTTGAACTGCATCCCAATCATCACAGATACAGAAGACCTATTGGAATCTGCATGGACCCACATCAAGTTCCTGAAAGTAAAGAAGGTCAAGGTGCTCCAGGATTGGCCAGCCCAGTCACCAGACATGAACTTTATTGAGCATGTCTGAGGTAAGATGGAGGAAGCATTGAAGATGAATCCAAAGAATCTTGATGAACTCTGGGAGTCCTGCAAGAACGCTTCTTTTCCATTTCAGATGACTTTATAAATAAGTTATTTGAGTCATTGCAGATATGTATGGATGCAGTCGTCCAAGAGTTTTTAGCACCGCCAACTCCCATGATGTTTAACAGATAAAATGCGTAGTAAAAAAAACTGCATTACCTTTGATCCTCTACTGACAATTCCACTGCTGTGAGAAAATGGCATTGAACCATTTTAGCTTGGTCCACTCCCGTTGTTTAACGCTGGAATTTGTGGTTAAATTTTACATTGTTCATTATGCTATACAGTAGTTTGACCAGAGAGATTCCACAAGATAGCTTTTGAGATGAGCCCATATTCGAGATGTTTAGCAAAATTTGTAGTGGAAAAAATAGTCATGATGCTGTTCAGATATTCCACCAATCAGAGAATCTCTGAGCATAAATTACATTAGTCTCTAGCACTGTCCTTGCATTTATGTCACAACAGTGCAGAACAAAAAATTCCACCAGAAAAAAATCCACTAGTCTTGATAAATCTTAAATTGATGTTGTCATTTAAAAATGCTCCATGTTGACACTATTGTTTTCATTTGATTCCCAAAAATTGACACTGAAACCATTTTGTCTCTACTGTGCATACATTTAGGCATTATTTACTTTCCAGCTCTTTGAAACATTGTGACAGTATGTCAAGGAACAGCCAAGTATTTTTAAATGGACTGATCAGTTTTGCTGTGAGTAACATTACGTACACTAAAAAAATGTGCGGTTCCACACGACATTGTCCCAACACAAAGTTAAGTTTTTTTTTTAGAAATTTAAGTAGATTGAACATTACAACAATTAAGTTGTCCACAAAAAAAAACTAAGAATAGTGCAGTGATGGGTAAGTTACTTTAAAAAAGTAATTAATTACTAATTACTAATTACTTAATCAATATTGTATTTAAAATACTTTTCTAATTACTGTGTCTGAAAAGTAACTTAATTACTCAATAAGTAACTTAACTAAATACTTCTTGAAATCCCTATAAACCTTGAGTGGACAAATAATAAAAAATTAACTCTGTAAATAATAAATACTTAGATAAAACATATGAGTCCAACATGAAATAGTTTAGCCTTTTAGTTTTCTGAATCATCTTTATTATATTCTATTTTTAAAAAATCTATAATAATTACATGCATAATAATTTTTAGTATGCAATGTAACCTTAAATATTATTCTGCATATCTATCGATCAGGCAGGATCATGCAATCTTTACAAAAAAAGCATTATTTTTGGCGGTATTAGAATGAAAGCCCGTGCAGTATGATCAGAAGTGGACAAAAGGCTTAAGATTTATACGGCATGTTTTTCAACTGGATTGTGTCTCTCTTGTTTACCTGTGATCCGATCGAGCAAAAGGTGTCTTATTACTCTGTAAACGGAGCAGCATCAGTCATGTTAAATTTGCTGACTCCCTCTGTCACATCTGCGTAGTCTTCCTAGCCTTTCTCATAGTAATCTTCATGAACCAGCCCATGTAAGGTGCGCGATAGCTTTGAAAAAGCCGCGCGCTACAGCACACAGGCGCGCAATGAGGAAAAATACATTGATTAATACTGTAATGTTCTTGTCTGGGAATATTTTCATTTCGTAAAACAGCCACTCGCTTCAGCTGAGTCCGACATCTTCCGCTTTATGACTAGCAGCAAACTGGCGCGCGGCGCTATCACATGCATCTGCACTATGATGATTTTAAAGCGCCAGAGTTTACTTTTACCTTTAGAACATAAATTAATAAAATTGTGTAAGATTATTCAGCGAGTTTATTTATTTTACAATGTAACGCAGGTACATTATAAGTAACTGTAATTAAAATACCTAAAAATGAACAGTAATTAGTTAGTTTACTTTTTCATGTCCAAGAAAAGCAAGCTGAAGCATGTACATACTGACATTATTGACATCTTGGACAATACTGTCCAAATGGAGAGAATCCAAAACAGCTTTTGTACAATATCCTTCAATGTTATAGCTGGATTGGTCACATGACAAAAATGTAGTTTTTGAAAGCCTCTGTTTTCGTAGTCCACACTTTGAAAATGCCATTTTCAACAATTTTCACTTTGATCAGCGTTGTCTAAAGACATTTTTGTTGCCTAAAAAGTAGGCCAAAACAGACAGAAAAATATGCAAATTAAACGAAAATGTAATAGTGTGGCTAATTTTTGAAAAACTACAGTACCCATATTGTTGCACAGCAATTCCACCAATCAGGCCCATCCAAGTACTTTCTGAACCAGTGGTCTGAGAAAAAAAATGGGCGGGTCCTAATGCACCCTGTACCCTTCACTTCCTGTATCCAGGTGTCATGAGACCCGACAGCTCTCAGGGTCTTGTACAATGACAGCGCATCCGTCTACAGTAGACAAGGCTGAATTCAGAAGAGACAGCTGATGGACCTTGCAGGACCTGTCATGAATTTCTCATGTGACTTAAAATAGAAAGTACAGGCGAGCTTTAACATCTCAAGCCTGTTGCCAGGCATTGATGAATTATTCAGCTATAATGGAAAACATGTTGCGATCATAGTCACATGTGGCAGTTTCATACTGCTGCAACAAATTCTCATAACCTTCTTGCTGTTTCCATTTCTTTCTTTCTTTCTTTCTTTCTTTCTTTCTTTCTTTCTTTCTTTCTTTCTTTCTTTCTTTCTTT
>CAIGQQ010037719.1:12916004-12941521 GCA_903798035.1 Danio albolineatus | reverse complement strand
TTTCTTTCTTTCTTTCTTTCTTTCTTTCTTTCTTTCTTTCTTTCTTTACCTGCTTTCCTGTCTCATAATGTTCAATTCAATTTTCGAAATTTTCATTGAATAAGTCAGATTTTTGCATATATTTTCTAAACATATGTTATAATTATTACTCTTTTATTATCATCATTTTACCTATCTCAATTTCCTCTAAAGTTTTAATTTAAGAATTTCAACTTTTTATTTAAAATATTGCTCATTTACTTTTATAATTATCATGTTATTCTGAAAATATTGCTACTTTCACTTATTTTTTCACATTTCCCAAAATATTAATATACTTTCATAATTTTCCTTTTCACAAAACTTCGATTTATCCACATTTTACTTTCATTCTCAATCCTTTTTTCATCTTATCATCAAATTATTACTCTTTTATCAGAATTTCTCACTTTAATTCTCAAAGCATTACTACTTTGTTTTGTTATTTTTACTAGTTTTCTTTTTTCAACTTTATCCACAAAATATAGCTTTTTTTATTGTCAGTGTAGATTGTTTTTTGTTGGTATTTAGTACTTTGTTGTGTGTCAAAGAGTTTTTGAAGGCGACAGATTTTACTCTTCATCATTGTGTTTTTTTTTCTGAAGGGATGTTTTTCAAGGAAACAATTGGTTCTCCAGCATCTGTGTTCGATCAGAGAAACAACACTGTCACAGCTCAAAACTGTCACGCAAGAAAGGAAACAAGAGTTGAAATTGGCCAATCCATCTTGTTTGTCAAATGTGTGTCATTTCTCAAGTACAACTGACTGTTTTTATAGAAAGAGAAGGAAAAAATTGTTAACTTTTTTTATTAGGAGGTCAATCTAGACTAAACTTACTCTTAGCCACTTAGATTTGTATTTTTATATACTGTACAGTGCCTATAGAAAATAATCATACCCTGTTAAAATCTAAACCTTTACACCATGCTTTCAGAAAAACCCTCTGGATAAAGTTGTAGAAAGGCACATTTTAGGAGACAACTACAAAAACATTTCAAAGGCTGGAAAAGTTATTTGTAATATGGTTTGATTTCGAATGGGTATGATGATTTTCTATAAGTACTGTATATAACTTCATTCAATATTTGACAACTTATTTTTATTATTATTTTTATTATTATTATTAATTTTGTCATTAGATAATCTGTCCTTAAAAGGTGTCATGTTTCAAAATGAAAGAAAAACATATACTTACCACTTGATTATATGTTTTATATAAAACAATTTTCATGTTATTGCCAAGTATTGGTATTAGTTGTTTCCTAATAGTTTTCACTTTATTCGCAGAATGTTCATTTGTCTCAGAATATTATTCCATAATGATATTCATATTAGTATATTCACTAATATTACCATGTTTTATCTTTTTGACTTAACTAAACATTAATTTTCTCAAAACATACTTTTTATGTTAATATATTACTTCCATAAGTTAAAATATACAAAACATCACTACTACACTTTATCTGTCTCTTTTTTCTCCAAATATTACTGTATTTATATAACCAAATTAATAATTGACAGAGTTATAACATTTCTCTACATTTTACTTGTTTAAAATTCGCTTAATTCTCAAACTATTCTTTCCTCTATCAATCGTTAGATAACCGCGGTCTCCATAAAGGGTGTCATGTTTCAAAATAAAAAAAGGACTGCAGTCTTTTTGACTTTGCAGAGCTTGCTGGAAAAAGTAGCGAGCGCTGGATATTCCTCTGTAGTTCATATCTCATTTCATCCTCCTTCCTCTCTTCGCTCTTAAGCCTGTTCTGAAAGAGGCCTTAGGATTGTCAGTCATTTGCAGTGGCTCAGCGTTAATTCCTCACGAACGCGCGGGGCATTGGCGACGCTCGCACCCACTGGATTTATTTGGTGACAGTCAAAATGCAAAGTTTGAGCTCTCTGGGGGGAATGAAAAGGGAGCGTTCGTCAAGTTTCCATTGAGTCGAAAGCTTTCTGAAATTCCTCTGCTTTTTCTGCCCGTCTTTCCCTAAGCCTGCTTCTGTCTTGCCGTATAATCTCCCTCAGCGTAGTTTCCCGAAGTGACTCATTACTGTTCTTGTGTTAAAAAGAGGTTTGTTGACTGAAAATCTCAACGATCAGTCTGAAACGTACAAAATAGAACTTTAAGCGAAGAAGCATTTCATAGTTTGGACTTACTGAACGTGTCTCAGTGTTTTGAAATGGAGCAAGAATTTCTTAATGTTTGAACAGTTTCGTGTCTCTTTGTGATTTTATTTTAATAAAATTATAAGAAAATTGTTTTTGGTTTAGCTTTTTTTTAATGAACTGGTTGAGTGACGGGTGGCGCAGTGGGTAGCACTGTTGCCTCACAGCAAGAAGGTTGCTGGTTCAAGCCTCGGTTGGGTCAGTTGGTATTTCTGTGTGGAGTTTGCATGTTCTCCCTGTGAACGCGTGGGTTTCCTCTGACGTCAACTAAGCGGCAACCGCCCGCTCTCCCTCGGGAAGCCAATACGGAAGTAACTGAAACTGCAATTCATCGAAATTCTTCTAGTCCTGGCTCCATAATAGAGCAAATCTCTAATGAGCCCACTGTTAAAATGGCCAACTTCACAGCAGAAAAAAAGGTGCTTACAGCCTGGTACAAAGAACGATTTTGGTTCACATAGCTTATATTACCCTTCATGACAACTGTGAGGGGGGTTAATTTTTTTATAACTCATCCGTTTCCTTTATATTAAGCTAAATTAAGTTTGCATAATTAAGGGCGTGGCCACTTGAGTGACAGCTAGTCCCGCTGGTCGCCGTCACGTCACCTCAGCTGCTTCCGGCTGATTAGCCGCTGATCTCGGCATATTCATCGTATTTTTGTGTTGTTTTATATGGCTTTACACAGTCAGCTGACTTTTGGAATTATTTCCTGCAATTATCAGATAATATGGCATGCTGTGTGCACTTAATTGTGCTCACAAACCATTCACGTGGCCTCCGTTTCCCAGGTGAGTGAAATTATATACTTATAACATATCTTTAAATGTACTTGTTTTATTTAAGATAATTTATCATTTATAATGTTCTTCAGAACTCTAATGCACTCCAGAATCTGACAGATTGATCAGCTGTAGTCTATAAAATCATCATCTGAAGCGTTGTCATACAGTGTTCTACCTGGATTTCCTGGATTTATATCTGAAGTATTTGGATGTAATTCGCACTTTCTTCCTGTTGAAAAATGTCATAAGAACAATGTTAAGTGGCTCAATGTATTACAGCAGTGCATTTAAAAGTCTAAACACTTTATTGATATAGTGTACAACCAAGCATATGTGGTCAGAACACAAACGAGTCGCAGGTGATGAAAACATTATGTGTTTCTCCCATAAGAAAGCCCTTAGCTAAATGCTAGCATGCGTCCTGTAGCTCCGCTCACGCTCCGCCTCTTTGCCCTTGTTCGGTATGCCTCGGTTGGTGCGATGACGCGGGAACAAATTGGTGACGGTTGGCCATTCACACGGGGCGTCAGCGTCAACGCTTCCCATTTATTTTGAATGGGTGACGTCAGGCGTTGCCGAACTGCATTGTGGATCCGTCGGCGCCGCTTCAGTGGCATTGCTTGCTGCAGAAGTTGGGACTTTCTCAACTTTTCAAGCGCCAATGGAAGCGTCAGCCAATCAGATCGCTGTATGCAAATACACCAGCTCAGACAGTAGCTGATTGTTGACTAATTTCATTGGCTGACGCTGCTATGACGATCGCGTCAGCCCCAACTTCAGACACGCCCTTGTCAAGCGTTGACGCTGAAGCCTCGTGTGAATGGGGCGTGAGTGCTCCGGTTTCCCCTACAAGTCCAAAGACGTGTGGTATACAGTAGGTAAAATGTCTAAGCTAAAATTGTCCGCAGTGTATGTGTGTGAAAGAGAATGTATTGGTGTTTCCCATTGATGGGTTGCAGCTGGAAGGGCATCTGCTGCGTAAAACATATGCTGGATAAGTTGGCAGTTTATTCCACTGTGGCGAGCCCAGATTAATAAAGGGACTAAGCCAAAAAATGAATGAATGAATGGTTGATTGACTACGGAAGTCCTAAGAGGCCATGCATTAAAATATTTTTCCTCTCTTGTAATGTCATGATCACGACTTAATTATCTTTTCATCTCGACATAGCAACTCGTTTTCTCGTGATCTCGATATAACAAAAAGTTCTGCATATTCTGACTTCCGTAAGCAAACGCCTACAAAACATCATGGACGAACGCATTGGCTTTTATTTTGACCAGGGACTGAGTCAAACTGAGATAGTTCTATGCCTTTCAGTGATTGACAATTTCTATTTCAGTGTCCGACACTTGAGAAGGAGGCTTTCGACTCTCCGCCTTTATCGTAGAAGATATAGCGACCCTGAGTGTATCATCAGTTTCATTGCCAGTCAGCTTGAAGGACCAGGACATCTGCACGGTTATAGAATCATGCTAGAAAGGTGCCGTTGAAGTGGTTTTGCCGTTTAAGTGGTCAGAGATCTGCAGTTAAGTTTGAGAATAAGCAGAACTTTTTGTTATATTGAGATCACAAGAAAACTAAGTTGTGATCACGACATAACAAGAGAGAAAAAATAATTTAAAGAGCCCATATGGTGGGTTGAGAACGGTTAAATTTCACTTTTTGAAGTCCCAAACAACAGGATGATATGTATGCAAGGTTAAAAAACACTTTCGATGTCTTATAATATCTATTTATTTTTACCTCATTTTCCCACCGACTCCCATATGAATCGTCTGAGCGAGTCTTTTTCCCCAAGCACCTCCTTTACGTGACGCTACCACGTCACGTCACCACGTCACGTCCGTGTCAGAAGCCCGATGCCAGAACATATTGAAAACAAGTCACTGCTTTTGTACAACAGCGTATTGCTAAATTCTTCATCATAACAACAAACATTCAGTAATAATTAACACTTCATGGACTATTGTAAGCCAACAAATAGTTACATTCGGCAGTAAGCTAAATGGCTACCGCTACATGCTGCACGGAGCAAACAATACAGACAACTACATCCATATTTACCTTGTTACGGTCAACACGACTGGAAGAACACGCTGGTCCAAATAAACTGGGTATTGATCCATCCTTAACAACAACCGTGCAACAAATCCTGCGTTGTAAGCGTGTAGATTTGTGTAGCTCTCTTCAGAGAGATGACGTGATCACAGCACCGTGTTGAGGATGTAATTCTCAGGTATTTTACCAAAAATAAACCTCAACCACTCCAGGTAGGAAAAAGAGATTTCCAGGTAGGGAAAATAACACAGCTTTTCCCTCGCACTTCAGAGCACAGCGTCCGCGGGTCATGATTTAACCAGAATGCCGATGAGTTTAGAAAAGTTAGCAGCAGTCGTGTTTTCCGGATCAATAACTCATGACCGAAACAGTGTTCCTACACAAATAGCACCTCTTTTCAACCGTCGCAATGTATACAATCACCTACAACCTTATTTTCCTAAAAATGAGCTTTCCTACGCGCTGGACGCATCATATTAAACTCATCTGTGCCGGCGGCAGAGAGACCGGTCCTTAGGGACCGTCTACAAAGAGCGAAACGCGAAAAACAATACTACATAAGCTGTCAATAACTTCTCTCTAAATCTTTATACTGCCATCAAACAGAATAAAGATTTACTTAGATATTACTCAGATCACACGTCACTGCTGTCCCGCTGGTCATGCGATTATTCTAGCCGGTTATGCTACAACACTTACTGCGATACAGTGCTTGTTGTCTTCCACTTTTCCTTCCTGTCTGTGGGCGGGGCCGGGCAGTTCAAATTTTAGCGGGGTCTGCGCGCGCAACTATTATGTTTCGCGTTGACGTCAAGCCGAAACGGCTAAAGACTCGTTCTAATAACGATTCATTTAAACAACAATGAGTCGACTCTTTTTTATATGAATCAATCGTTTTAAACACTTTGCACTTTCAGATTTAAGCCTTAGCTGAACATTTCACTTTACTTAGAGCTGTGTAACACACTGCATGGAAGGTCATTTTCAAAAATCCATAATATGGGCTCTTTAATGCATGGCCTCTTAGGAATTCCGTAGTGACTGATTCAACAAAACAACTTTTTGTCAGGCTCATTTGACCATAAGTACAATAATCCAACACGATCTCACAGCAATTCGTAACTTTTTGATTTAGTGGCTAATTCGCATGAATTTATACAATCTCATTCATACAATTTAGTACACTTGCGAATCCCCCAATGACGGTTGGGTTTAGGGGTGCGGTTTGGTGCCATGCCTTTTTAAAATGGTACATGTTCATACCACTGACCTTGTACAAATTTGCCACTAAACTGACAAAAAGTAAAATAGTTTCCTCGTGGGATCAGTATGAATATTCTGATATGTTGTTATTTACGGCACTTTCTTCAAAAAAGGTCAAATTTGAAATGCTATTTTATTTACTGAACATCGCTATATATTCTTGTAATAGTGATATTTTTCTCTCTCTTACAAATTCCAACTATGTTGTACTTGTAATATTAAATTTCACAATTTTTTTTATTTGTAAATGCAGCTCTATCAGGTAATGCTGGTATTTCTGACATATGGTACACTGTTAACGATTCACTGTAGAATCTACAGTAACTTATTGTATAATCACAACAGCAGCAAAAATACTGTATATTTACAGCATCATTTATCTTTCTGTATATGTATTTACAGTATAGTTTACAGTATCTTTTCACAGTATAATTTACAGTATCTTAACTGTAAAATACACAGTAATGTTCACAGTGCAGCTCTAAAATACAGTAACATACAGCATAACTGTCCTAAAGTTAAATGCAGTTCATATTACTGTTGTAACAAAAATTGTTAACAGGGTGACTTTATTAATTGTTATTTCAGCAGGTTTGTCATAATTGGGAATATTGTTCAATGTGAATGTCCGTTTTTGAACAAGATTACATTCTCTTTGTAGGTTTTAGTCATTTATAAGTTCCTGCTTACAGCTTTTTGTCTGGTAATTGCTTGTAATTCTTTTATTATTATGCCACAATGAGTCTCTTAGTACACAATGTAACTAGTGTCAAATTTAAATGGGACAATTATCCCAAAAAATATTTTATATATTTTTTGAGCGATATGCTAATGGTCTAATTCAATTCAATGAACTCAGCTAAGCTAAGCTAAAAGTGCTCCTACTGTACCCTCTCAGAAATAAAGGTACGCAAACGGTCACTGGGGTGGTACAAATGGTACCTGAAAGGTCCATTATTAATACCTCAAAGGTACATATAAGTACCCAAAAAGTACAAAAGTGTTCCTCTTAAAGTTTTAGGTACTAATATATACTTTTAAGGTACAAATAGGGACTCTTTAAGTACAAATGTGTACCTTTTGAAAAGGTACAACCCTAGTGACCGCTCACATACCTTTATTTCTGAAAGCATGACAGATCCTGAGATCGGCTGAATGGATTAAAAAAATGGTAGATCTCAACAGTTTATCAGTTTATCTCTAGGGTTGTAAAATGAGCCTATTTTAAGTGATGTTCCTTTAATTGAAGTTGAAGTTTGCATAAGGACTGAATAGTCACAAAAACAAAACCACTTGCAGTGGATGAAAACACTTTCTGATAAGTTATCTGGGCCAGTGGAGATAAAATCCCACAAAGTGCGTAAATGTTAGCGACACAGCAGGTTTTCTGCGGGACCCCTGGTTAGCCTGCTGTCTCGTGGTCTCGTTCCTAGAGACATTATAAGTCTGCCAGCTGTCGCCGCTAGGCCACTGTTGTCTAGCCAGAGCAGAGATTAGCGCTGGTTATTGGGAACGAGAAAAGCAGGCGATGTGCCACAGGATTAAGGAAGACGCTGAAGTAGGCCAGGCTTGCATCCAGAACAAAAATATGGGGGCCACTGTCCCAGAACATTGCCCCCGCTTAATAGCAGTTAATCCTTTTATTTTACTCCAGCACTTGCGTGTCATATTTCTGGCTAGGTTGAGTGTTGTGACAAAAATAAGTTTACACTCCGTGTTTGTGTGTGTGTGTGTCATATGAGTTTGTATTCATAATTCAAGTTTGACACAGTGTGGGTGGTAAACAGCATTACTTATGGATGCTGCTGGTGTTTTTGTCATTGTTGCTAATCAGTCGTGCTGTGAGATATGAGAAGCTGGATTATATTATCCTGCAAGCTCAGGGAAACTCATTCAAGGTTTGAATTACTCTCTTTTGTTTAATCTGATCAAGTGTTTATTGCTTGAGGTGGCTGCTTGTTGACACATTTCTCTAACGAAGCCTGTTTATGAAGCACTGAAAGGTAATTATGATGATTTATCACAGTTTTGACTTTGTTTTTTATAGCCTACTTTTTGTTTGTAGTTGTGACATTATGTTTCACTATGACTATGATTTTTTTTTCTTGTTGATATACTGCAGCATGACTTCTGTCATTTGCAACTTTGTATATTTAAAGGGAAAATTCACCCAAAACCTTTATGAGTTTCTTTTTTCTGTTGAAGACAAAAGAAGATATTTTGAAAAATGTTGAAAACCTGTAACCATTGACGTCTGTAGTATTTATTAAATAGTTATAAAGTAAACCATAACGTTATTTGTTTATGTAAGTCAGTTTTGAAACCATTTTAGTGGGAGTAAATTTTTATTTTTGGTGAGTAACCTCCTATTGTTTGGGATTTTATTTTATTTTCTTGGTCAGTTGTTTTGTAATTTTGACATAATACAAAACTATATGTTTTTGATGTGCCTGAAATATGGTTAAATGCCTAAATTGTCTTATAATGTGATCATTTCTTACAATCCCAAATTTATTTAGTCCAATTTTGTATTGATTTACCTCTTTGAGAGTTGTGACTTTAGATCTTATGCACTTTTGTAATTCTTTGTGTTTGAAAACTACAGCTTTTTTTTTTTTGCACTTGTGGCTTCTTTTAATTGATATATTGCAATGTGGGTTGCAGCTTTATCTTTCTGTTTTTACAATCTCATGATAAAACTTCATATCACTCTATAATACACAACTGTGACTATGATTTTTCTAGTAACTGCTAAAATACCATTACACCGAGGTGGCTTTCTTACAATTGCAACTTTATTTCTAGCAATTGCATCCAATTTTCAAGTGTGTCCATTACAATGGACATTACATGTCAGCCCAGGTTTTTTATGGTTCTTGAACATTTCATCTAAATTAAAGCCTGCAGTCCATGAGAGTGGACGATTGTCACCCAAACGTTGATAAGGCTCGGCATGTTGTAAATCAATGAATGTATTTCATTGCTGAAGCAATTTTTTATGCAGAATATACAGATCTTGAAGTTCTTGATCATATTGCAGATGGAAATATCTCAGATGTAAACAATATGTGGAGTGATGAGGAAGATGTAGATAAAGTTTGTTATAAAAAAGGTGCAAATCTATACAACAAAACCCTCAAAACTAAAGTAAAAATGTTACGATGTTTCTGATTTTTGAAAATAATTTTCAATATTATACCAGCAATAATGTATGTTTTTAATTTTATTTTATGTTGGCATAACATTCAGGAAGCTCAACTGTTCAGACCTGATGTCCATTGAAATGGACAAAATATATATACTTAAAGGGTGTTCTCATTTATAGGAGCCTCAAGTACTGTGAAAACATGCTTTTACGTTTTTCAGAAACTTGGAACATGATTTGGCTCTGAAGGGGTTAATTTGCTTTATCTTGCAGAGTTTCTAGTGACATTATAGCATAATTACAATTTTATTTCATGTAATTCATATCTAACAATGTGACTAATAACAGTACCCTCAATATCGCATATTCATCACTGTGGCCATCAATTACCACCAATCAAAAACTTGACAAGATGCTTTTTTCCATGAGGGCTTTTTCCGCTTGCGTGTCATTCTAATGGTTGTCCCATGTTTTGTCTGTAACTTAAGCTGAGGCATATGGACCTGTATTTTCAAGGGACTCAAGTTTGACTCAAGTCACTCCAAACTTAACCTCAGGCTTATTATCCAGCAGCAGCTGCGGGGGTCAATGCTGACCTGGTGTCAAGTGGTTGTCACCGTGTTCTCAGATTTATACAGGTCGACTGAAAGCAGTGATAAATGTATGGAGTCATGTTCTAATAGATATTGTAAATCCTCTGTCAAAAGCTATATATATATATATATACTGTATACAGCAGGAAAAATAAGTATTGAACACATCACCATTTTTTTCCACCGTTTTTAATTTCCAAAGGTGCTGTTGACTTAACTTTCACCAGATGCTGCGGTCAAAACCAAAGTAATCCAGCCATGCAAAGAAAACAACAACAGCAAAAAGGTTTAGAAACCAAGTTGTCTGTAATAAAATAAAACGACACTGAAAAAGTATTGAACACATGAAGAAAGGAAGTGTAAAAAGGCATGGAAAGCCCTCACAGCAATTGAAATCTCTCAGTAGTTATCCAGGGTAGAGATTTCAGCAAGATGATGATCCCAAACACGGCCAAGGAAACTCTTAATTGATTTCAGAAAAGAAAATAAAGCATCTGGAATGGCCCAGACAATCACCTGACCTGAATCCAATAGAAAATTAGAACTAAAGATCAAAGTTCATAGACGAGACCCACAGAACGGTCAAGATTTTCAGATTCTGTTGTAGTTAGGGAAACCTGAGCAATGGATGTGACTCCATAAGAGACATCTTGGAGTTGTCATTACTAAAACATAATTGTATACAGGGGCGCCGCTAAGGGGGGGAAAGTTAGGACGATTCTAAGGGCCCATGCACTCGAGGGGCCCCCAGAGATCTGCTTTATAATTAATAACAGTACTATAAGGTAATATAACTTATGAATGTATCTCTAAATTACAAGTAAAACAATTTATTAGAAAAAAAAACGGCTTATATCTGCCTCTCGTGTCTGTCACTGTCAAATTGCACCCCCCTCCTTTCACTCTATGGTTCAGTCCGTCAGTAGCGGGAAGAGAGTTGATGCTTTGATGAGTGCGAGCGGTCGTCAGGTGAGCTGTCAAAGCAGCGATGTCCTCGAGTCGAGGTTAACAAAGATTAAATCCGGTCATCAAAAATGAAAAGAGAGGCTACAAAAAGCAGAGAGGGTGAAAAGGTAACGGCAGTTGCTATCACAGTTTTTTGAAAAGAAAGGTAACGTTATGTCCATTCACAGAGCTTTCTTTTTGCGGTAATGATAGCGCCGCTAGTTTAATTTACTTTGCTAATGACGAGCTCTCTATATATACGCCCTCACCCGCTCTTCCCTACGAAGTTCCCCAAACTCATCTCCCAGTTGAAAAGCAGGTAACGGAGATCCTGCCTTTAAAAATAGCATGTGCATTGCAGTCTGCGTTTAAGTATTAATTTCACTATGATATTATCTTAATTGTTGACGTGGCCACTATTAAATGACTGCTATTTTTCCACAATGTTGTTTATGTAGAATGATATTAGTTATAACAGCAAAGCAAACATAAAACTGAAAGACACAACTTTAAATTAATCAAGTTAGGTTTCCTTGGAAGATAATGATCTATTTTTTTATTTTATTTTTTTTGCCCAGTGGACCATTTTGTAGTAATATAACCGATTAGTCAAACTCATACCATATCAGCAGAATAGTGTAAAACAATATCTCAATGTCCATGCAGACAAGTTTTGAATTAATTATGTGTCTTTTAAATATGTCATAGCCAGGATGCTCCTCAAGCCAGTCTTTTGAGCCTAGATTGTTAAAGTAGAGCCCATAGTGAATGGCGTAATTTAAATGTAATAAATCTGCAGAATTCTGTCTGTATTACTTTACTGCATGTACTCAGTTACACAAGCACGTGTGTTAACACACACACACATACACATACAGATATACACACATACAGATATTAGCCCCTTTTTAATTTCTATTTCTTTTTTATGTCTGATATATTTTTTTCTTCTGGAGAAAGTCTTATTTGTTGTATTTTGGCCAGAATAAAAACAGTTTTTAATTTTAAGGAAACCATTTTAAGGTCAAAATGATTAGCCCCTTTAAGCAATTTTTTTTCTTGATAGCCTACAGAACAAACCACTGTTATACAATAACTTGTCTAATTACCCTAACCTGCCTAGTTAACCTAATCAACCTAGTTAAGCCTTTAAATGTGACTTTAAGCTGTATAGAAGTGTCTTGAAAAATATCCAGTGTAATATTATTTACTGTAATCATGACAAAGATAAAAGAAATCAGTGATTAGAGATGAGTTATTAAAACTATTATGTTTAGAAATGTGTTAAAAAAATCTTTACTCCGTTAAACAGAAATTGGGGAAAAAATAAACGGGGCTAATAATTCTGACTTCAACTTTATTTATATATGCACATAAAAATGTAAAATTTTCAGTGAATATTTTATTTCTGTTCCTTTTTTTGTACTATGTTTACATTTGAACAATAAATCATCTGCTAGCTACAGTCATGGTCGTTCTCTTACTAAATACTGATAAGTAGTGGACAAAATCAATAATAAAATGCATAGGTCAGTAAAACTACATTGCGGACAAAGAGTTTGGATAGCTAGCTTGGTAGTAGGGGGCCCATCCTCATATTTTTTCATGGGGCCCAAAATTGCTAGCGGCGCCCCTGATTGTATATAAAGTGTTAAATACATTTCAGTAGTTCAGTACTTACTCCTTGTGTTATTCTATTCTTATTACATACTACTGTACATGTTTTTAGTTTATATTTGAATTGCTTGAGTTTTTACCAAAATCTGGGTCAATTTTTACTAGTCATGACAACTTCAGTATTTATTTCACAGGGTGTGTAATTGTATATGCGTGTATTTTTTATATGTCTATTTTATATATATATATATATAAACGAGATATATCCATTTTGAGAAATGTTGGTTATTTGACATTATTATTGAAGACATCAAAAGTCAACTTTATTCACAATTTCTGTACATTAAACTATTACTTGAGCTCAGTGAAGGCCAGGGACGCATATTCTTCAAATCCAGGATATTTTTTATTTAATTTTATGTCATAAATAGTTCATAAATAAGTCAAAAAGCATGCCAAAATGCAACATATTTATCTTAACATTGTCAAACATCCTAAATTGATTAAAATTAATAAAAACTATATGGAACATACAAAGATTGATTATTAATAATAAGATTCTGAGTTAGTTAGTTAGTTTTGGCAAGAACGTACACAATATAACAGAACTTTTTATTTTTATTTTTTTTTGCTGGGGCACCAATGCCTTTAAGCAGGCTTTACTGCGGCATTTGAAGAAAACTTTTGGATCATCAGTGGGACAAATTAACAATAAATTATCAATAGATCGTATATATTCATAATATTCAAAAACATAATGCCACAATAGACATAATGTGACTATGGCATGCGCCAGTAATCCAGGGCAGTCCCTGAATGAAAAGGTCGGATAACAACATACCGGCTGAGCTGTCAGAGCAAACCAACTGCAGGATGTTTATCGTTTCAGCCATCCTTAAACAGCTTCGGACTAATTGTGATTAGTTCTAATATAGATAAGTAAGATTAAGTTAGTTAAATAAACAACTTGCAGCTTGTTACAGAAAGAGTGGAGGCTCCTTTCACACCGCTGCTGAAAACCAAACCTGTATGATCAGAGCGGGCAGAGCCGCGACGGCACAGTTTCTGTTTCACCGTGTCCGCGGACACAAGCTCGCCTCGTCCCGTCATATTTAATGACTTATTTCACTGTAATAATAATAATGTTATTATTATTATTATTATTATTATTATTAATATCATTATTATTATGCAGCTCGAATGACCGTCTCCAATCCGTCATCAAAATCCATGAGGTTAGCTCGACTCTGAAGCTTTGATTCTCTGACTGACAGACGGACATAGCCTGTGACTGACAGCTCGCCTACAGTATAAACAATTAAATGGCAAACGCTTTTAGTTAGCTTATTGAATTCTCTTTTTAAAAACATGTTTTTTTGTTTTGATTATCGTTAAATCAATGAGCAAACTCGGAGCACTTCGCAGGCGGTGACTCTCCTCCCAGGGAATGCTGAGCTCGCGCATATCCTAGCTGTTCTATATATAACAGTTCTATAACTGTTATATCGCATTTTGCGAAGAAACTGGTCTGGCAGATATCGCATTTTGCGAAAAAATACATTTTGTAGTAGGCCTAAAATGTTCATTTTTAAATTGTGTTAATAGCAGCAATTCACACATAGATTAAGGTACATCTGAACAGTGATTTCCAATCATGAAATCCAAATGTCAAAAAATGCCGTTTATCGCGTTTTGCAACGAAACTCTTCATATATATAATGCTTCAAAAACCCTATACAACCCACAGAGCTTTACCTATGAACTGTACTCGATAAATGCACTCTTTGAGAAGAGCATGAAAACTAGTCAAGGAGAAGTTACAACCTTTTCTTCTAAACTCACTTAAGTCAGCCAAGAGTGTGTGAGTTTCATTTGATCAATGTGCATTTTCCAGGCTTCATCTCTGCCATTTAGCCATTGAGTTTGAACTCCTCAAGGCGACTGAACTGTACTAGTGTCAGACCGAGATTAGAGCAACCATTGATTTTGAGACGCTTTAAAAGCAGTTTATTCCTTGACACATTTCATCAGTGAAACCTCCAAATGCTCAAGACACCCTTGAAGCTGCAATTTCATAGATGTCTTTCTATTCTCACTGCCGGTTTATGGATTTCTAGCGTCTCTTGGTTGCTGTTTTCTGTTCGTTTTGTTACAAACACTAGTGAGCTGCCTGTAGAAGCAGTCTCTTTAGTATTCCTAAATACTTGAAGGTAAGCAGCTTGATTATACTACCTTGTTTTAAGCTAATGCTGATGAATTGTGTTGAAACTCAGTTAAAAAAATGGTTCATGATGATGGGAGAAGTTGTACAGTGAGTATTATCTTATGCTGGGTTCATACCAAAGCTAAATTATTTGCGTAACCTTCCCTTACTCGTCAACCCCCTATCACATGACTATAACGCCACCGGAAAACAGCAGACCAGCCTTCACTGTAAACAACAACATGGACACAGAAATGGGATGGTGTAGGCGCCACTGTGCAGTTAAACTCTGCCTTTTTTACTACAACAGCTGCATATATTCGCAAGAGGCAAGCTATTGTTCGAGCACTCGCTAATCGCTCGCGTTTCGAGCGACAGAAGCCCTATTTAGAATGCCGAGCGAGACACGTGCTTCCTGTTTATACTTGAACGCGCATGCCCAGAGTGCGCAAATGGTCACATGACATACGTTTTCGCTGGAGTAGTGTGGACGGAGATATGTTCAGAAACGCTGGGTGAAACGCTAGTGTGGACGCGGATCGTTTTCATGCTAAAACGTTGTTTTAAAAATAAAATGCACTAGTGTAAACGGGGCCTAAATGAGCAAACAGGCACATATTTTGATAGGCAGAGTGAATGACATGGAATGCACAGGAAATTAATTGTGTGGAAGTCATCTCAATCGCATCTTCAGGTTCAGAAAAACTCAGGGTTGACCTTGTTACTATGGATGATGTCAACTTGATCACTATGCATAAGGGTATTGGCTGGAGTTTCTGTCCATAATTTATTTGAGGAGTGCGATAATTTGTTGCCATATTCAAATAAATTTTAAAAAAAGCTTTTTGTTTGCTTGGTTTTTGATGTTTTATACATGTATTTAGAATTTTCTTAGAATTTAAGAACATATAATTTAAATGCTTTTAACTATTTTAACAAATATATTTCGGAAATATATAAAAATAAAAGTTTGTGAAATTGTTGTTTTTAGTTTTGTTGAAACAGAAATTTTAAGATAATTTGTGGATTGATCTTGGTGACTTGACTGGACTAGACTGGAGTCACTACTACTAATATTTGACTGTTTTTTGGGGCTAGTTTCAGTGCTGAAATGCTTAAAAAATTGCTAGAACTAATATTAATAATATATTTGAGTCTTAAATTTAGAATAATTTACGATTTTCTCTTAAATTGGCATTAGTTAGGCTACTTTTGGCCTTAAGATGCTTTGTGAATATGGCCTCTGAGGTGTTTTATGCATGTTAGCTTAGCAACATGTTAACTATCGACTTACCAGGCACATTGCCTTCACAGTATGAAGATAAATGTAGTATGTTACTTGTTCAGTGCAAACTGAATCAATCCCCTATTTGCATTCTGCATCTAGTGCACTCTGAATCAAACCATGTACCTTGAGGGCTTGTATGCTGCCTGTAATCAGTTATAGCCTATAGTATAGAAGAAACCTTAAAGGCTAGTTTTCTGCTACACTATTAAGTGATTACAAATGAAGTTTTATACTGGCAATGCGTTGTGCTCACCAAGTGGCATATGAAGTTTCAAGATGGCTAGCTTTTATTCAGTTATACATTCTCTTAAACCGTTTTATGTTTGTTTCTTGAATGCTAGCGTACTGCTTGTATAGGCTTGCTAGTTTTGAAATGGTGCTACTTTGTTAGCGGCGGGCATTTTGCCAAGGGCTTTTGATAATTGGGAGGAACAGGGTAAATTACTGAGGTAAAGACTGAGCGTTGGCTTTCACGCAGCAGGAGAATAAGGAACGGCTCTCATTGGTGCTCAATAACTCTTGCTAATAGTGTCTAATTGCTCTCGCTGATTTGTAAGCGGTGGGAACATTGATTAAAGGCGATGAAGTTGCGAAGCGACAGCACAAGTGTTGCCAACAGCCAGAGGGCCTGATTGTCATTGCAGCTGCCGCAACTTGCAGTAAAAGATTGGGAATCTCAACCAAAGGTCACACTTTGACTGAATAATCAACTAGCATCTCTATTAGCACATTAGCTCAGCGGTGCACTGTGATCCTGTGGAAGTAAGATGTGTTTCAGGTGATATAAGTCATTCTGAGGTAGTTAAAAATCTGCTTATTCTGATTCTTGGTATTTCCTCATCATGTCTGTTATAAAAATGTAACATAGGCTGTTTTAAAGGGCCACAAAACACCAAAACACATTTTTTGAGCTGTTGACAGTCATATATCTGTCCCACGCTGCTATAAACACTATAAGGACACATATAATTGACTAAAAAGTGAAAATTGGTTGTTTTTGCGTTATTTGGAGCAAATTCGTTCTTCCGGTTTGAAATGAATTTTTGAGGCTGTGTCACGCCTATGAGATATGCATGTACTCCAGCATGCACAGTGGACGCCTGTCCCGGCGAGAACACTCTGACGTCTCTGAGCATGCGGCTTTAATTCATGAGATAGCCTTTGTTCAAGCCAATAAGTGTGCTCTATTGTGTATGCGGTGCAACTCATTAATATGCACGAGAACTTCGAAGACTGTGTGTACACGTTGCAGTGTCCAGACGGCAGGGACGCCACGTTGTGCTTCCAAAACAAGTGGAAGAAGACTCAGGTCACCAGTGTTTTGTTTATGTGCTGCAGTGAAGGTTTAGTCTTCATTTCCGCTATGACATCGCAGCTGGACTCACACGCGCGCGCAGCAGAAATGCGTCTGTAAGAAACTTTTTTTTTTTCACCCGAGAGCTTTCCGCATCTGGAAATGGTGAAATCGGGATTTGCCGCTCGTCTCCTTTTAAAACAGACGCCGCTCCAGTTTATGTGGATTGTTCTAGGCTACAGATTTGATAAGCCATCAGTGCTCTTTGTTTGTTTGTTCAGATGGCAAAGTTAGTTCGTAGTTAGTTAGTAGTTCGTAAAGTTCGTAACTCTTTCAGTGTTTAAAGACAGGCCTTTGTCAAAATGATGAACTGTTACTGAGTTTACAGTACGTTAATATCACTACAATATTAAAGACTGACAGATCCGCTGTAAATTCTGCTCTCCGAGTGTTAACACTGCAGTCAAACAATTGTTTTGTGTCAAATTTTCGACGCATTTTGTGACAGGATAGTCTGTGGAGGGTTTTTATTTCTCCCTTACGCCGTGCGGCATCAAACACTCCATTAAAACAACACTCTTAATAGTTTCTCACACCTCATTTGTCACGGGGGACATGCAGGAAATGTTCATGGATTAAAGTAAAAGTGCCAAACTGCCGTTAAAGTCGACAAATTAATAATTTGGCTAATAATTAGATGACTGATGTCCATGTAAACAGTCACTGTCTTTCTCCCCTGCGTCTGTGTGTGTGCGTTGCTTGTTTGAAAATGAGCACGTGCACAAATGGAAACTCCCATCTTTATGCAAAACCTTACCTCATTCCCTCCCCTGACACTCCCACCTAAACAGAGCTGGACACACCCACTTTGCTGAGCTTTTCCAGACTGTAGGTGTGAAAACACCCAGCTAAGCCAGGGTGGTTTCGTGGCCCTTTAAGCCTCACAAGATGCGCAAAGCCAAAAAAAAAACAAAGACAAAAGTGCAAATGAATGGAAAACGAGAAGCAAAGAATGTCATCTTACCATCTCTTGACTACTACAGTTAACACGCTTTCCATCTTTTAATACTTCATATTTTTACATGATGCGTGTTTCCTGTTGCTGACATTAGCATCAGTGCTTAGTTTCTGATTGGCTGTCTGTTGCGTTCAGCAGCAACAAGCAAACACCTCTCGCTTTCACCCTAAACAAACTTAGCACCGCAATGCTCCAGAGTATGGCTTCATACCCCTTAGTAAAATGTGGTGCTAAAACCACTTGTAAATTACAGGTGTGAAGCATTTCATTGTGCTAATGCGATGTGTCATATGACATTGTTCGCAAAATGGCTATTATATTTATGTTATATTTTATGATGTCCTAATATGAACAAATATGAAATTAAACAGGATGTCCTACTCTAACCTTTTCACATGACTGCACAGGTATGTGTACTTTAGTGTGACAATCTTTCTGAAATCACATGCCATACATCCAGATCCAGTCTCCCGGAAGGCTAAGCTAACCCGCTAGGCAGTGGCCAGTCAGTCTGAAGTGATGTGTTTGGACAGGGTCAGACTGGCAGCCAGTAAAGGGTGTCTTCTGATCTGTTCAAGCCAAAGAGACGGCTGCGGGATGGCGTCCAACCTCCGCTATGTGACCTAGCTAGGCTACGGCCTTTTGCGACACCACCCCGGAGCCATTTATAAAGCAGTAACAGGCTTTACGTTTGCTTTTCTTCAGCTTTCTCATCTTTCCAATTAAAACTCTGCACAGTTTCAGTATAATGTTCGTCCTAATGGAAAGTGTTGTGTAATTCTATCACGCTGTGGTTACGTGTAATTGGCCCCAGGAGACTGTTCAGACGGGCATCTCCAGAGGTTTTTGGCGGAGGGCATCATGATTGGATGCGTCCATTGGTGCTTGAGTGTGGTTTTTACTTTTCACATTAATATTTATGTTCTTGGCTCTGTAATTTTTAGTAGTAACAGGCATCTGTGATAATTAGTCTCTGGACGGTTTGATAAGGGGTTCTCCTTTTGAAGTCAAATTTTAAATAGTAATATATATTAGGATATTAATATGCTTTGAGAAAGGTAACAAGGCCAAACAAGGATATTAATAAGATTGTTTCCTTGGGCTGAAGCAGTGTTACATCAGTATTACTGATTAATTATTGTCATTTTTATTAATAGCTTTAAAAATTATGGGGTTTTTTTATATTATTTCTAATAATGCTGTATTACTTTTAAAATGAGTTACCTTGTCGGCGCAATAGCCTAGTGGTTAGCGCACTGACATATGGTGCAGCAGCATGTCAGGGCGTCCCAAGTGCGAATCCCAGCTCGAGGACATTTCCCTACCCTATCCCCCCCTCTCTCTCCAACTTCGCTTCCTGTCTCAATACTGTCCTATCTAATAAAGGCAAAAAGGAAAAAAATTAATCTAAAAAATAAAAATGACTTAACTTGAAATTTATAAGTAGTAATAATAATACAGCAGGGAAAATAAGTATTGAACACGTCACCATTTTTTTTCTTAGAAAACATATTTCCAAAGGGGCTGTTGACTTGAAAATTTCCCTGGATGATGGAAATCCTCAAAAAGAAAACAAATCTAATTAGCTTCCGAATTAAGTTATGCATAATAAAATGAAATGATGCAGGGAAAAAGTATTGAACACATGAAGAAAGTGAGGCGTAGAAAGGCAGTGAAAGCCCAGACAGCAGCTGAAATCTGTCATTATTTATTCAACAACTCTCTGCCCTTCGCTCATGTAAATGAATATTAGTTTTTTCAGTCCAACATCCACATTAGCAGGATGATGAAACCATGGTGGACGTTTCAGCAAGACAATGATCCAAAACACAGCCAAGGAAACTCTGGAATGCTTTCAGATAAAGAAAGTCAAGCTGTAGAATGGCCCAGCCAGTCACCTGACTCGAACCCAATATAAAATACAAATTCAAGATTTAATTTAAAAAACATATTTAATAGACGAGACCCACAGAAGCATCAAGATTTTTATATTTAATACTTATTTAAATATTTTTAGTTTATTTATAATATTTAATTTAATAATTATCTATAATATTGAATGCCTTTTAATTTAAGTGTTTAAATTGAAACCCTTTTATGTATTTTTATTTTATTACAACTTATACAGGAGGATATCATGGCACTCTCAAATAATTACTAGGAAATATATCTGTCCACTTTCTACTTTCCATAATTCATACACTGAAGTTAATGGCCGTTTCATGCCTGCGCTCAAACGCATAACATCATCGAGTCGTGGTGATAAATGTTTGCCGTTCATGACACGCTGCACTTGTGTGTAATCACACTCTTTATACCGCATCCGTAATCCTCTTAATTTATTTCCTCAGCTGCGAGGATCCTGATGCTCCTGTCAGTGCTGCGACTCAATTTGGAGAGGCTTACAGAAAGGATGTTAATTTACGGACACTGCTGGCCGTGCCCAAATGCCAGGGGTGCCGTACATGGCTGACCTACTTTACCATTGCCCTGTCCACACACTGCTAAGACCCGCACTACCCTGTGGATCTCATTAGCCGCTGCGTAACTACAAGGAGAACTGATTTTGTGAAATACCAGTAAAGCGCAAGGTCATTTCTATTGTGAGGTGTGCGTATTGACATTTGGAAGATGATACCATAGGCACAAATTAATTGATTTTCTCGAGAGAATGAATTTGGGGCTTCTTCAGGATTTGGGCTCTGCGGGACGCGTCACGCTGTGTTAAATCAGATGAGTCATGGCGTAATGCAGTTTGACATTCACTTCATTGAGAGCACTCCAGTCAGTAGGCAAAATATTTCTAGATGCTTTACCTATTTTTACACCACCAACAGAAATAGTTGTAAACAAAGCAACAGTGGAATCAATCGTCTCATGTCTCCAGGCAATGCGCAGTATTGGTGTTCTGTTTTAGAACGGAATGGAACACGGTACTAAAAATGCTAATATTTTTTTTAAAGAACAACAACAGTGATTTGATTCAGAATGAAATTTATTTTTGTTTGTTTAATAATTTTGAATTATTTATTTATTATTTATTTGTCATTTTAAACAGGAAAAGATTAAAAGATAATCGAGTCTGACTCAGAATGAGTTAGTTTCTCTGTTTTTCAGCAGGTTCCTGCTCTGCAGAACATAAAAACACCCTGAGAAAAAGCATTGCCACCCCAGCACTGGTAACCCAGTATATCAATGATAAATCTGCTTCCTCAACCGATTTACACTAGGGGTGCGCATCACTGTAATAACAAAAAATTGCCACATGGGCCTTTGACGTGAGGTTGCATTTTCAGTTTACATGACACAAATAAATATAATTAGTACTGATATAATTTAAAATGCAGTAATTTAAACATGCTTTGTCTGCCACGGCCCTCTTGTTATTAAAAACTACTGTGTTATTACATTTTTGAGGACAATCTTAAATAGTGTAACTCTCAAGCATAGTTCAATAAATGACTACTCTTATAAAAAAATGTTAATAAATATCTCAGGCCTACACATGAGAACAGTACAAACAATCACCAAACATACAAAATGAAGAAAAACAGAGTACTATCTCACTGGCTACTGCCATAGTTGACCATCAGATGACGAGCATGGGATTTAAAAAAAAAGTCTCATTGTTGGTATTGTTTTAAGATGTTGTGGGATCTCATTTCGGCTTCTGTGAATACATAAAAGAAAGATCTCTGTCCATAACAGTTTTGAAAAGCTGGTAACGACAAACATCCATTTGTTACAGATCTGGTAGAACGATCAGCCCTTGTATTAAGGTTTGGAACCAAAGCACAAAGGGCTGCTGAGGTAGAGCTATTGAATGAATCAGGTCTGCATTCAACACTAACATGTTTTTGTTTGAAGTGGATCTTTTTCTCTTTAATTTTCTCCTTTGTCCAACCTGAGATGTAGTTTTTGTTAATAAAAAACAGTTTATTGAAAACATACTCAGAAATATTTTCCTGCAGAAGTTTGGAGTGTGAAAATAGATGCTTCAGAAAGGAAAGATATTTCTTTTTAAATAATGCGACCCAGTCACCTGAAAACAAGATGACTTTGTATCGATATTGTTTTTACCGCTTTCTAGTTTGATAGCGTTGATGAGAGTTATGTCCATTCAGATTGCATTCCTTTGAGAATGTTTATTGATTTACACCCGTGACGAGATGATCCCAAGGTTCCATAATCCTGGATCAGGCCGTATACTGAGCAGCTGCTGTGGTGCATGCGGAGTGGAGAGTTTGAGACTGATTCCTGTGACGCTCCAAGGACAGACGAGTCTTGCTGATGCCCAGCTTCTTCAGCCTCCGGCGCCTAGACTGCAGCTCTGCACAAGACATTTGGCCATATATGGAGAAATATATATCCTATAGGAGAAATGGTCATGCCCATATGAGCCCGGTTTCTCTCAAGGTTTTTTAATTCCTCACTTTCGCCAAATGGTGTTTTTTTCCTCACCGCTGTCGCTACTGGCTTGCATGCTTCGGGACCTGTAGAGCTGCTTATCGATGGATTTGCTCTTCAGTGTTTGGACTCTCAGCAGTGAATATTAAACCACACTGAACTGAACTTCAACTCTGAAAACTGGACTGACACTCTTTCAATTTACTATAATCTTCTATGTGAAGCTGCTTTGACACAATCTACATAGTAAAAGAGCTATAGAAATAAAGGTGAATTTAGTTTAATTGAATTTGTTTTTAGCAGTGTTTATTTCTCAATGAAAATGGCTTGACATAAAATGAACATTCACAGGTCTGCTGTACCAGTAACATGACTGAATGTTCTAATTCGCTCGTCTAATGAACGACACAATGCAGTGGAATATAGCAAAAATTAATGTTGGTTATTTATTTTTACTAAATTTTAGTCTCTCCTTTTGTCATGCTTTCATTTTCCTTCAGCGTAGTCCTTTTATTCATCAGGGGTCGCCACAGCGGGATGAACCCCCCAACTTATCGAGAAAATGTTTTACACAGTGGATGCCCTTCCAGCTCCAATCCAGTACTGGGAAACATGTATACACACTCATTCACACACACACGCACACACGCTGCGGCCAATTTTAGTTTATTTAATTCACCTATAGTGCAAGTCTTTTGACTGTGGGGGAAACCGGAGCACCTGGAGAAAACCCACATGAACACGGGGAGAACATGCAACGGCGACAGTGCTAACCACCATCGTGTCGCCCCCTTTTCTTTTTCATCAACAGTATCAACATCAACAGACTATATTAGTGGACTAAAATAAGGAATAGTGAATGAGGGCATAGGGGGCAACGTCAGATACAGCCATTTAATCAACTGACAAGTCATTTGTCGCCACCTACTGGTGTAAAATAGATATTACATATGTTTTTTTTAAATATCTACGCAAAGAAAGAAATAGATTTAAAGATGATAAAATGCTTATGAGCAGTCTGAATAGTGCAACATGAGCCCTGAAACGTGAGCGCAACGAGTTGCAGTTTGTGACCATTTTATCATTAATCTAAAAGCAAATCTTCCTCAATGACAAAACCATTAGGATGAATCAGACTTCAATTAAAATGGTGTAAATGAGTCAGCCTGAAGGTTGTGAGTCAGATGAAACTGTGATCGCGGCAAGCCTTGCATCACCGTTTTCTCTTTCGTTCTCTCTTCAGCCACATCCACGGGACATTTTCTTTTGGCCAACAGCCACTGTTTTCAATGTCATTATCAACATCCTGTGGAGAAACTGTGCCCTCCATATGGTGATGGAAATTGGCTGTAAATAGCGTTTGTTCATTTGATAATGAAACCAAAAGTGCTTGTTTCTTAGCAGGGTTTCAGAGTTGCGAGTTCTCTCAAGGTCAAGGCCCATTTTTTTTTTTTTGATTGTTTGTTAGTTTTTTTTAAATAATGTGAACATATTTACACACATAATTTTAGGATGAAAATTAGGACACATTAATCACCTGTAGAATTTTTTTTAATTTTAACACAATCATTTTTTGTTTTTACTCACAAATTTAAAAAATGAAAAATAAAGCCACAGAATTTTTCTCGAAATGCACAACATTACATTCTTGAGAAAATTAAGATTGTGAATGTGTTTTCAAACGAATTAACCTCAATTAATAAGGCAACCACTTTCATTCCATTAGTTTTAGTAGTTTATAGTATTGAATAATTTATTTTGATGATGATGATGCTTATTATAATTATTAAAGAAGAATATTTAACAACAAATATAAACATATTTGTCATTTCATTAAATTTGTCTTTAATTTCGATTAAAACTGTAAATGCTTTAATTTTCAGTGAATTGTTTACTAGAGACTTACGCTGACTGGATCATTTGAATCTGCTAGTCATTAACAGAAGACTCTCTCTGACTAGATCATGCAAATCAGTGAGTCATTAACAGGAGATCCACTCTGACCGGATCATTCGAATCAGTCAATCAATCAATCATTTACTGTAGATTCATTCTAGCCTGATATGTTGTATCTGTTTTAATGATTGCAGACCTACTCTGACTGGACCATTTGAATCAATGAGTCGTCAACAGGAAACTCTCTGACCAAATCAATTGAATCATCTAGTCATTAACACGAGGCTCTCTCTGACTGACTGGATAATCTGAATCAGTGAGTCATTAACAAAACTCAAATTTTCTCAGACTGGATCATTCGAATCAGTGAGTCATTAACTTTACTCCCTCTTTCTCCAAATGGAAAATTCGAATCAGTGAGTCATTAACAAAAATCCCTATTTTTACGTCTGGATCATTCGAATCAGTGAGTCATTAATAAAACTCCCTTCTTCTCCAACTGGATAATTCGAATCAGTGAGTCATTAACTTAACGACCTCTTTCTCCAACTCGATAATTAGAATCAGTGAGTGATTATCTTAACTCCCTCTTTTTTCGTCTGGATAATTCGAATCGAGTCATTAACAGAACTCCCTCTTTCTCCAACTTGATAATTCGAATCAGTGAGTCATTAACAGAACTCCCTCTTTCTCCGACTGGATAATTAGAATCAGTGAGTCATTAAAAAAAATTCCCTCTTTCTCCAACTGGATAATTTGAATCAGTGAGTCATTAACAGAACTCCCTCTTTCTCCAACTGGATAATTCAAATCAGT
>CAIGQQ010037719.1:12892539-12915994 GCA_903798035.1 Danio albolineatus | reverse complement strand
TCATTAACAGAACTCCCTCTTTCTCCAACTGGATAATTCAAATCAGTGAGTCATTAACAGAACTCCCTCTTTCTCCAACTGGATAATTTGAATCAGTGAGTCATTAACAGAACTCCCTCTTTATCCGGCTGGATAATTAGAATCAGTGAGTCCTTACCAGAACTCCCTCTTTCTCCGACTGGATAATTCGAATCAGTGAGTCATTAACAGAACTCCCTCTTTCTCAGACTGGATCATTCGAATCAGTGAGTCATTAACAGAACTCCCTCTTTCTCAGACTGGATCATTCGAATCAGTGAGTCATTAACAGAACTCCCTCTTTCTCAGACTGGATCATTCGAATCAGTGAGTCATTATCAAAACTCCCACTTTCTCCGACTGGATCATTCGAATCAGTGAGTCATTACCAAAACTCCCTCTTTCTCAGACTGGTTAATTTAAATCAGTGAGTCAACAGGAAACTCCCTTGGACCGAATCATTCAAGTCAGACCCAACACTACATGAATGATTCCAGCAATGTTTACAATCAGCCATCCTGATATCCACATTAAGTTAGTACCAACCCCAATCTTTTAACCTAATTATCTAGATTCCGCAGGTCATGAAACCCGACTAACCTGAGCAAAGATAAAAACTATTAAAATCACCATGTCAAGTAGAGCATAAGCCAATTAATTTTGCATGATTGTAAGCCAATAGAAGTGGAAATGTATTTTTGTTGAAGGCGGTCTATCAGGTAGCTGTGTTCGTCTTCTTTGTGCTGGTCGCTCATGTTCATGAACCATGATAACCTGAATAATTCATGCCATAAGGAAACTGAGCAATGTCAATTGTTGCTAGCATAGAGAGGGCCTTTCTGTTCTCACCTGTATTAAATATGCATGTTAAACATGTCATGTTCCCAGCCGGCGTCTTTCTTTCTCGAAATACAATTGATACTCGATCCCCTAAAGAGTTGTGTGTGATTGTCCTGTGCCGCTTCTACGATAGCATGTCATCTCTCATTAGCTCTTAGGTGATTAGCATGCCTGTTCACGAGCCAGATCAGGTGAAGCTTCATCAAACGTTTTTAACTATTGTTCATTCATTCATTCATTTTCCTTTCGGCTTACTCCCTTTATTAATCCGAGGTCGCCACAGCGGAATGAACCGCCAACTTATCCAGCATTTGTTTCACGCAGCGGATGCCCTTCCAGCCACAACCCATCTCTGGGAAACACATCCATACATTATCATGCACACACGGACAATTTAGCTTACCCAATTCACCTGTACCGCATGTCTTTGGACTGTGGGGGAAACCGGAGCACCCGGAGGAAACCCACGCAACCACGGGGAGAACATGCAAACTCCACACAGAAATGCCAACTGGCCCAGCCGGGGATCGAACCAGCGACCTTCTTGCTGTGAGGCGAACGTGCTAACCACTAGGACACCATGGCCCTGCAGTTTTTATTGTTAAAGATGGAATTACTTTTTTAATGCTGTTAATGGACTAACTATTGCAGTAGAATATTTGCAGATATAATAACAAGTTGGGGTGTAGAATTTTGGGAGAAAAATCTAATTGGGATTGGATAACATTACAGTGAAATTTACTGATTATCCGTCTTGATTGTTCACTTGGATGAAAAATTGTATTAGAAAATAATATTTAAAAGAAATCATTATTATATTTATTAGATTTTTATGGTAGTGGTTATTTTAAGGAAATATAAACAAAAGATGATGTAATTTTTTTTACTGTAAAAGTATTTTACCATTTAATATGAATATATATAAAATAGTATAAATTGTTTTACAGTACAACATTTTTTAGCACTTTCAAAATTAACCTTTTGAATAAGATATCTTTTAGAAATTAATAAATAATTACTATTATAAATATTAATCTTTTCTCTACTAATTGTCCACTTTACCATAAATTGCACAGTAATTCCTTTTGATTTTGATTCCCAATCTTTCAATTTTTCCCAAAGTTTCAACGGATATATTTTGAAGAAACTCAGATTAAAAATAAAAATACAAATAACAAAATAAACATTCAAATGAGCCCAAAGGAATATCCATGGCTCCTGGTGACAGAATGAGGTCTTGTAAAGCGAAACCATAACAATAAACTCTCTAAGGAATTGAACATTATTAATAATTTTAACATAATTTACAATTTTAGTGCTGTTGTGATTTCACATGCTGAGTGATGTAGTTTTTCCCAACGTGTCCGACATTTAAATACGACACAACTTGCAAATTACGGGAGTTTCCCGGGAGAAATAACAAACCGGGAGGGTGGCGGGAGATGTATGTGAAATACGGGAGACTCCCGGGAAAAACGGGAGTGTTGGCAGGTATGCGCTAAACGTTATTGTGATTTTTTTTTTTTGTATAAATATTTTATTTAATAGTTGTGTGTTTTAAGTATACATGTAGTTTAAATACACTTTCCCAACACCAGCTTCAACCAATGAGCTTCAAGTTTGGAGTGGGACCTTTTTTTAGGAAATGAGAATGTAATCTTCAGAAATTCATTAATTCATTTTCCTTTGGCGTAGTCTGATTTTATCAGAGGTCGCCACAGCGGAATAAATTGCATTTACACACTCACTCAAACACTACAGCCAATTTAGTTTATTCAGTTCACCTATAGTGCATGTCTTTGGACTGTGGGGGAAACCAGAGCACCTGGAGGAAACTCGAGGAGAACATGCAAATGCCACACAGAAATTTCAACTGGCCCACGCGGGACTCGAAACAGTGACCTTCTCGCTGTAAGGTGACAGTACTTACCACTGAGCCACTGTACTGCTAATCTTTAGAAATAATCTTCACTTTTAAATCCTATGATGATCTTTACCATATACTTACCACCATGTGGTTCCAAGCCAAAAGTGACCATTAATTCTGATATTTAAAACGTTTTTGTCCACACAGTGGAGGTCAAAACAGAAACGTATGGACCTCATTGACTCATTACGTGGACAAGAAAAAAAAGCTACACCTTTTAGAAACTTTCCATTGCATTCCTAAGAAGTTTGCAACAACACAAGGGTCATTTTGGTCAATTGTGCACCTTTAAGGTTCTCAAAACCACCTGAGAAAAGTTACAGCCATTAGCACTTCACACCGCCAGCACTTGCGCAGTCACCGCTCCACATTGGTCAGCTCCTTGAACTCCCAAACGTCTCCTAAATCCGAGAACATCCCTGGTCTCAGTTGGCCTCTGTTCTCCTTGTCGTCTTTTGTTTGGCCAAGGGTAGCGCTGAAGTCCCCTAGAGACGGCACCCTAGGGGACTCGACATTCACCCTGCGCATCCGTCATTTGGCCCGTCTTCATCTTCGTTCTGACTGTCTCCTCGCGGGCCACTGTTGGGTTTCCCAGAGCTGCTCATGATAGATGGGTTTGCGGAGCTGCGGGAGACAGAATGAGGAGGATACGTGCGGTTATGTAAAGAGAGATGTGTGGGCAGCGTTTGAAATCGATGCGAGTTGAAGAGTGCCATCAGCAGCACTAAACTAGCGCAGATCCAGCGGTGATATGTAGGAAAGCTGACGCCTCCACACACTTCCGTTCACGAACTCTTGCACCTGCCCTCCAGATTTTTTTTTTCCGTTTTTTTCTCTTCCAGTGTGTGTTCATTATTCCTTTTAATGTGCTTTCTCTCTAATTAAGGTAGTGCTAGGTTGCCTTAATTTGCTCCCGATCTGTATCATCTGTTTTTTTGGGGTTTTTTTTGTGTGTGTGTGTGTTTTTTTTTTTTTTCAACCTAGATAGTTTCTTTCTGATGTTTGTGGGGTATTATTATGCTGATATTTTTCTTTCTCATCATTAAACCTGGAGTGGTATGTGTATGATGATATCTTGATTTTGACTGAATTTTTTTAGACTCAAAACAAGCACTCTTTTTTTGAACTAGTACACTTCTGTAGGATGTAGGTCTTAGGCTTCTTATGGGTGGGTAAAGAGTTAAAAAAGTTTGCAGAAAGAAGATTTGCATCACAGGCTCATTGTGAAAGCCAATACCCCTGTCTACATTTCTCGAGAGTGCGAATTATGTACCCCGAGGTAAGTCTGGCTGCATTTCTTCTTTAAACGAACGCTGCTCGCTGCATACGTCGGGGGAAAAGGGACTCAAGCAGAGTTGACTGTGACAACAAGGTTAGAGTCAGGCAAAAAACGGTTCCAGAAACCAGATAAAACAAAAGCAAAAAAATAAAAAACATAAACAACATAAACATGGTGAAATCCTGCAGCCGCAATGGCTTTCTTTTTCTAGATTGCTTTTGAGAACATTATCGATTGGGTTTAGGGAAGAGGGTGGGTGGTCTTGTCAGCTGAAGTGTATATTGTGCCCTCTGGTGAATTTACATGAGAAGAGGACGAGCGAGAGAAATTTGAGATCGTCAAAAGGCGTACACTTTAAAGAAATCCATAATTTTGCAGTTTATTTCCGGCAGCTGGGGTGGAAATTTACTGCAAAATAACGGATATTAAATTACAGAAATTTAAATTTAAGGAAATTTCTGTAATTTAATATCTGTTACCCCAGCTGCCTGAAATAAAACATAAAATTAAGAATTTTTTTTACAGTGTACACATTCTAGTGGATTTGCAAAAACAAAAACTGCGAGCTGACGTACCTCCAGTTATGTATTTCGCTTCCCCCTGAAATGTAGACCTGGGTATGTATCCGCAATGAGCTTGGGTTGAAGATTTTCCTGGTGAAGTAGACTTTAAATGGTGTAAAAAAAAAAAAAAAAAAAGTACAGAAAGGTCACTGCATTACAAAAAGTCACATTAGAGTTATTTTGTTAATTTTATTATTTGTTATTTTAATCTTATTACTATTCCTATACATAGCTTTTGTTTTTGCTTTTTTTTGGTTGCTTTTTTAAAAAAGTTTTAATCATTTTGTGAGCTTTTGTCTTATTTTTAATCCTTTGACTGCCGCTCTAGCAATCGGTTGACCATGTTTTTACTGTTTTAAATAAAGACTGTTAAAGTAATTGAATGACTGTTTTAAATAAGGGTTTACACGCACAGCATTGTTGGTTTATAAAGAAAATCAAACAAACATAATCCTGTCGCGCTATACTTGATTATGTTTTTATTGTAAAACCAAAAACAAGAAAGCATGTTAAATGAGAATCTCATGGCATACTTCAGAAATAAAGGGGATTTAGTATTCAAAAATGTTTTATTTATAATTTTGTTTAGTTTTTTAAATAAATTACTCTTACGCTTCATAATTTCAGATATTTAATAGTATATGTATTAATTCCTGTACTTTTACCATAAACCGATACATAAACCATTTGGTAGAGGCTGATATTTTAGAGACTATGGGATGTGTTGAAACGTAATGCATTGGGTATGTTAACTAGCGACATTAGGAGTTAAGAAATGCATTCCCAACATTTTTTTTCTTGGTGACGAAATTAAAGGGTTAATAGGATGTTTGCTCTACACCATTTTCAACTAAAAATGGAGGACATTTTTTTATGTGTTTTAGGCCTTTATTTACAAAACAGGATTTTGGTTGCCTGAAAATTGAAAAAGTTTGTGCATTCAGTGACTTTGTGTGAAGTACAAAAATACAATTTAGTGAAAACAGTAATGTTGTGTACGTGTTTATTATAAATGCAAGCAGAAGTATTTAACAATTGAAATAACAATGGTGGATTATATTCCTGCAGACAATGTTTCTTTTAAGGTGACATTGTCTACTGGCCTGACATTCATAATTAAGGATTTTGTTTAATTTATCGATCTGTTTAAATGAGGATTGTTTTGAAAGTCTTCATCAGTACAAAATAAATAAAATAAAATAAAAAATAAATTTAAAAATCTCACAAAATGTGGTTTGTTAGATTTTAAGTGATTGAACAATCCTATTATTCAAAATCCCATTTACAGTAGTTGTAATATTTTGCTTATTGTCTTGATCGTATAAGTGTTTAAATTATCCAAGCACTATTTGGGTGAACTATATATTTCTAATCTTTTTTTTTTTTACCTTTAGCATTTTTCTTGTATTGATATTTCCTATTTAAACTGCCACTCAACAGCTGTTGCAGAGGGGAAAAAACTTTAACTGCTTGAATTGCCCTTCATGTATCGACTAACAGCTGTTATGTAATTCTCAGGTGTCCTGCTACCTTGCTGAGGTGAACAACAGAGCAAAGAGCTGGCCGTGTCTCTTATTTACACATGACACGTTTCAGGTCGAGGTCAGCTCCATTTAAATTCCATTACAGGACAAACTAAAATTACCGCAGAATCATTACAGATCCGTTTTTACTCACTTTTGAAACGTGTTGCTGTTTTGACGTCACTGACTTACATTAAATGGGCAAGGAAATGTTTGCCAAGCTTTATTTTAAGATAAAATTCTCACTATTTATAACCGATTAACTATGACTTTTGCCTCAGTGAACTCCCGATTTGCTGCTTATTAATATTTATTAAGGTGGTAGCTGGGTTTAGGTATTAGTTAGGATTATGAGTGTAGAATATGATCATGAAGAATATGTACTTTATAATTACTAATAAACAGTCAATATCTTAATAATAAGCATATAATAAGACACTAGTGAGAATTGGTACTTAAAACTAAAGTGTTACCAAAATGTTTTTCAGTATATTATTCTTTCAGGAAAAGAAAGTAGGTCATAAAGGTTAGACTGATATAAATATGAGTAAAAAAATAAAGCTAAGGGTCATTTTTGGGTAATGTTTTTCTCTAAAGGGGTGATAGGACACACGCTGTATGTTCATTGGCAATTATGGTTGGATTAAAATGAAGTTTTGCAATTTGTTTTTTTTTTACTATTAGTGTGCATGCTGCCAATCAAACTTTGGTGTGCATAAAATAAGCAGATGGAGAATCAGTTCTCTGCGAAATCAGTTCATTGTCCACTTCCCAACAAACTCTCTCACTTTAATAATGCTGGTATCACGCCAAACACAGAATGAAGTATTCATGTGAGTAACTTACATTCAAAGTCAATGTAAATATGCAAGTAGAGGTGAATTAGCACATTTGTCTTACTTTGCATGAGGCAAAAAACACTAGAGCAAGTGATAAACTGCTCCGCATAGGGTGTGAAGTGTTAATGCTGCCATCCAAACTTTGGTGAGTATCAAACAAGTGGACCAGGACGTTCAAAAATTGCCAAATGAACAACGGGTGCAGTTTGAAATAATTATGAACAGAACACGGATAAAAGGAACCAAAGACAGGACTTGTCCCAAAATGCAACCAATAAAGCCATGTTTTTCATGTCATAGACACAACATTGGCAATTACAGCTCAAAACTGTCATCTGAAACTCTCTTTGTGTATGTGGAGGAGGAATCCCATTTGACTAAATATTTTTAAACTCTCAACTGATAAATGGGCGCCACGGTGGCCGAGTGGTTAGCACGTTCGCCTCACAGCAAGAAGGTCGCTGGTTCTATCCCCGGCTGGGCCAGTTGGCATTTCTGTGTGGAGTTTGCATGTTCTCCCCGTGGTTGCGTGGGTTTCCTCCGGGTGCTCCGGTTTCCCCCACAGTCCAAAGACATGCGGTACAGGTGAATTGGGTAAGCTAAATTGTCCGTAGTGTATGTGTGTGAATGGCAATGTGTGGATGTGTTTCCCAGAGATGGGTTGTGGCTGGAAGGGCATCCACTGCGTAAAACAGATGCTGGAAAAGTTGGCGGTTAATTCCGCTGTGGCGACCCCGGATAAATAAAGGGACTAAGCCGAAAAGAAAATGAATGAATGAATGAATGAATGAACTGATAATTTTTATTTTTTTTAAACAATCGCATGATGTAACACATTTATCCCAGCACACAGCATTGTTGTGGATGTCCATGAATTCAGCTGCAAAATATACACTCAAAATGCTTTGTACAAGTTTTGTATGTTTAGTTTCAGTCTTAGAAATGACCATGCACATGCTAAGAAATCCATGACTAAATGCATCGTCATCTCTTTTTTTGGTTCAGACCAAACCAAAAGAACCAAATTCAATCTTGAAAGGGGTAGTCCCAAAAATAAAAATGTACTCACTTTTTACTCCTAATCTTTATGAGTTTCATTTTTGACATTTGACAACACCAAATACTATAGAAATCAGTGGTGAGCGGTTTAGAGCCTTTTTCAAATGATCATCTTTTGTGTTTTGTGAAACTCAAACTGGATTGTGACTAATGGAAAGTCAGTAAATGATGACAATCTATTTTTTTTTTTTTTTTGGTGAACTATTCCATAAATTGTATCTCTAACTATGCAGTGATATATTAGGGTTTCTGTATTGCAGCAATCAGTAGTTATCGCACATCAAGTTGGACATATAAATTCATGCGGGAACACTTGCCTGAAAATTTAATAAGCCGTTGAAATATGCTTTGTTGACATCTCATGAGGGGGAGTGAGGATGGGGGTGGAAATAGAAGTGGCAGGGTATTAATCATAGCCTATTATTTTAGTATTCGTAATTTTCTCACATAATGACCCATGACACAAGCTTGGACACCTGAGTCATAGCCTGGTCGTTTTCTATTCACCTCACTCACGTTACTGCTGATTGTCCTATAGCGATCCTATGCTTTCCCCCTGTTGTTTGAAGCGGTGGTCTTTGCTGATTGGACAGCTTCTTGATGTCAACTGATATGGGTTTGAACCAGGGGCTGGCCATGTGTTTGGGTTACCAGAGATGAGGGGGCAGGGAGAAGAAGAGTTGTGCTGGGGTACTTTTCAATAATCTGGTACTCAGGGACTGGACTATTAAACTTCTGAACCAGAGGTTAGTCTCGCTATCATAAGCTTTAGTGCCAGTGTTGCTTAAATGTAGGTTATATCTGATCTTTGAAGCATTGAAGTGTTTTTATTTAAAATCTTTATTCTGCTGCTTTTTATCTATCTGTCTATCTATCTACCTATCTATATATCTATATATCTATCTATATATATATATATATATATATATATATATATATATATATATATATAATGCTATCTAACAGAGATTGTCATGATTTTAAGTAATTCTGAAGCAAATCCTAGCTTGGAGCTTGATAAAGTGCAATTTTTTCTTCGCTTATGAAGATCAAAAAGAAATCGTAATCTCAAGGAGGGCATTAAGTCATCTGAGATTTCAGCATGTTCATGTATTAAGGATTCCTTTTATGTATTTATTTTTTACCGTAACTGTCTTCTCAGTGAAAATGTGTTTGCAGTTATGCAGCAAGTGTCTCTTTTATGCTGCGTTTAAACTTAAATAACCCCTTGTTGATGTTTCAATTGTTGATGTTACGGTTTAAAAGCCAGTTCTCACCCAGACAGATGTTGGTGGTGAGAGTTTGTGCAATATCATCATCCAAATTTTCTTGCATTTTAAATGAAGAGTGCTAGACCAGGTTAATGGAAATTTTAATTCACTTTCTGGCATTGGGTGGCGCTTTCCAAAATTACCCCAGTTACTACACAATTGTGACGATGCTACATATTTTTATATTACCATTGATAAATATATTTTAAATCAAGCATCACTTTTTATAACATAAGTTAAAAAATCATTTGAAATAGTTGTTCCTGTTTGCACCTCAGTGAATATGGTTATCAGCAATGATAATTACAGTATTCTTTAACGTTGAAGTATTAAGTTGACAGCGTATTTGCTTGTTACTGTCTATATGAGCGGTTAAAAAGATTTGTTGTGATTAATCAGTCCCTGTTTTTCTGTGTTTCTAGGTGTGAGGTGCAGTGATCGGGCCCCTGTAAGGTAGGGAAGGGGCATGGCGGGTTGTCCACACCTGAGTTTATCAGGGCTGCTTGTGCTCCTAATCACTGCATCCATAACACATGGCCAGAACTGCCCACAGCGATGTGACTGTATCCCTCACCAGAGAGCGGTGATGTGCCAGAACAAGCGTCTGGGATCTATTCCTGGGGGTGTCCCGGCTGACACACGCTTGCTGGATCTGAGCTGCAACAGTTTGCGCTGGGTGGAGTACAATGACTTGTCGACACTCATGAGACTTGAGGAGCTAGACCTGAGCGAGAATCTCATCAGTGTGTTGGAGCCTAATGCCTTCTCCAGCTTGCTTAACCTTAGAGTATTGCGTCTTAGAGCCAACCAGCTAAAACTCGTGCCCATGGGTGCCTTTTCACGTCTCACCAACCTCACAACTCTGGACCTAAGTGGGAATAAACTAGTAATCCTGTTAGACTTCACCTTCCAGGACTTGAGGAACCTCCGCAATTTGGAGGTTGGTGATAATGACCTGGTGTACATTTCAAACAAAGCTTTCCTGGGATTGGTGGGACTGCGGGAGTTAACCATTGAGAGGTGTAATCTGACTTCCATAAGTGGACAGTCTCTTTCCTACCTTCGCGGCTTGGTGACTCTTCGATTACGCTACCTCAGTATTGCTTCATTGGAAGAGCAGAACTTTCGCAAATTGGGTGGACTACGGGGTCTTGAGATTGACCACTGGCCATTCCTTGAATATATTTCTCCACACAGCTTCCAAGGTCTCAACCTTTCCTGGCTTTCGATTACCAACACCAACATTTCCACTGTGCCTACTGGTGCTCTTCGCAACCTAATTCACTTGGCTAGCCTCAATCTGTCCTACAATCCAATCTCGGTTCTTGAATCCTGGGCCTTGCGGGACCTTGTCCGATTGAAGGAACTGCATCTAGTTGGTACAAATCTGATCTCAGTGCAACCCTACGGTCTCGGAGGTCTGCAACAGATACGATTGCTCAACTTATCAAACAATGGGTTAGTCACCCTGGAGGAAGGATCCTTCCACTCTGTCAACACACTGGAGACGCTGCGTGTAGATGGCAACCCTTTGTCCTGTGACTGCCGCCTACTGTGGATTCTGCAGCGCAGGAAGACCCTCAATTTCGATGGAAAGTCACCCGTTTGCACGGCACCCGTAGAAGTGCGAGGAAAATCGCTCAGTACATTCACAGATTCTGCACTCTTTGACCATTTCACCTGCCAGAGGCCCAAAATACGCAATCGCAAACTTCAACAGCTGACGGCACGTGAAGGCCAGGTGGTGTCATTTGTATGTAGAGCTGAAGGAGACCCAACTCCGGTCATCTTTTGGATTTCACCTCAGCGTCGACGTATTACCACGAAGAGTACTGGGAGAGTTATTGTCCTGCCTGAAGGTACTCTGGAAATTCGATATGCCCAGGTAACAGACACTGGGACCTATATATGCATAGCAAGCAATGCTGGTGGCAACGATACCTACTTCGCCACCCTAACAGTCAGTGGATTGCCACTAGATAGTGCTTTGTCTGCTAATCGCACATACTACGTAGGTGATCTCAATGACACAAACTTAAATGACACGCGTGTCTTCCTGAAGTTCACATTGGATCTCAAGACCATCCTTGTGTCCACAGCAATGGGTTGTATTATGTTTTTGGGTGTAGTTCTTTTCTGTTTCATTCTCTTGTTTGTGTGGAGCCGAGGACGAGGACAGCACAAGAACAATTTCTCAGTAGAGTATTCATTCAGAAAGGTAGATGGCCCTGCTGCCAGCGGGGGTCAAGGTGGAGCACGAAAGTTCAACATGAAGATGATATGAAATATACACACCCAATGTCCAAAGGGGTAAAAAGCACAGTATTGTCATTTCTAACTGAAATACATTTTGATACCAGTCCTACATACAGCTAGGGGTTTGGGTTTAAATGGGAGCAATGAGTTATGTAGTTACTGAGAGGTAGTTTACATCAGCTGTTATTTATAATCTAACCTTTCTTTTGGTGTCTTGGGATATTTTACACAATTACTGAGACATTTATGATGAATTACAGTACATACTTCCATTTAGGGCTGGCTGGAACTAGATACCTGTTGTGAACTTTGCGAGAAGGCCAAGTTTGTAATGACTCATAATGACTATTAATGTAATTTTCTACAAAATATGTCAATATAAATAGAAATTAAGCTCTTAATATTTTGGCACTCATTGTGTGATTTAGATTTGTAATTATTAAATGGGTGCTTTCTGCTTGCCAAGAAATTGCCAATGCCCTAAAAAGTTGAAAAAAAAAAAGCATACACTGCATTTTGCCTAGGCAATTCAATTAATATTGCTCGTTAGTAGGCAAAACACTTCACACTGCCAATTAAACATGGATTTAAATTCTGTACTCGCCCAAAATCTTAACCTGTTAATCACTGGGTTACTTGAAGACTGTTTAAAAATTAAGTATGTCTCACTAAAAGAGTTAGTTGATTTTATTCGCTCTGGATATTAAGTGCTTCTATAATACACTGCCACCTACTTCTGAGTCATGCCCACATAAAGTTAATCACGCACACACACACAGATTCATAAGTACTGTAGTAACAACATAAAAAAAGCACATCGTCTTTACAAGGCATTACATATTTATCAGCTAAACACCAATAGCCTCAGTATCAAGACTTGGGGTGTAGAAATTTTGTATCTTATTGTATATACAATATATATGGGTGTTTTGTGTGTGCATTTTGGTGCCCAGTTTGTATGTTAAATAAATTAATGTCAAATACTTTTATTCAATATAAAATGTTCTAAAGATGTGCAAAAACTCTTAAAGAGTTTTTTCAGAGCATTTTATAACTTGTGATCTATCATATGTACGTCTTTATGTCTCTTCTATGTAATTTGTGTAAAAGGGAATGTCAGTCTTATGACTTATTTCATGTCAGTTTGCATGAGTCTACATGTTGGAAACTAAATACGAAGCTAGCTTTTTGTGCGCAAGCCACCAGTCCATCATGCAGTTCTTATACTTGTATAGTCTGTTTATAAATAACATTTTATGAGGTGTTAGACACTAGCTGTTCCCTGCTCAAGTGCTGCCGCTTAAAATGAAACAGGAAGGTACTTGAACAAAGCTGTTTTGCTGCCCCCTATTGTTAACATACGACAGTTCAGTGAACACAGGGTATGGATGTGGACCGTTTTTGCCTTTTATTGGTCAATCTCTATTTAACAGAAAGCTTAAATTAGTTCAGCTTTTCTATTTGAACAGATCAGATGTGTCCTGCACTGTCTTATTTTAAGCAGCATTTTATGTACATCGCAAACTGCCATAATTTGTCAACAACAACTGTAAAACTATTTAAGAAGCTTTTTGATATTTTTTGTAACAAAAAAAGGTAATTTTACAGTTTTATTTAAACTAAAGTGAAACAAATGGGGATCCACTTATGTTGTAGATGGCTCTATTCATAAATATGTTAAAAATAAGACAAAAAAACAATGCTGTTTATAAAGGCATGCATTTAGGTCCTCGTAATGGATTTTATGTTTCTTGTTTGATTTCTTATGTTTATCATAAAATAAGTTATAAATTAATGTTTTTGACTGTATGTACTCTAATGTGTAAAGACTTTCCATAAAGTTATACTTTATATTTCATTTTTGCAAATGCCAAGATGTTCAAAATAAACATTTCACAGCACTTTTTTGTTCATTAAGCATTTGAAGCCTTATTTTTAAAATAAGAGTGCAGTTGAGATGAATAATGTCATTTTTTTATCTTCAGGTTTACAGACAAACCACCAAATTCTTCTGGCGTAAAAGTTTCAATAAGCACAGCTGCTTGTCAGTGTTCTTCGATTCAGTCCTACTGACTTTAAAAGGACATGACAGCTACACAATTTTTGGCCGTAAGCATCTGGAATAGTCCTGGTTTTGTTTTTGTTTTTTTTGTCATGATTCTTTTTCACTCTACCATCTGCTATCAAAAAGTAGACTACACCAAACAGCGTGTTTTCTGTGGCCTATAAAAACAAACGAACAAACAAACAAAACAAAAAACACCAATTATGACTGCAATTTATGTGTTTCTAAAAAATGACAGGCCTTTTATTAATGACATGGCCTTTTGAACTGTGAATGTAATCAATTTCACACCAGTAAATGCTGTGATTCTATTTTCTCACACAACAGTACATATGACCTCTTAAGAAAATAAGTGTAACAGTACTACAACTTGAGCGTGACTTGATGTCTAGATGATGTTGTCGATCTAGTTGTATGTGACCCATACAAAACACACTATGAATAAGCTGAAAAAGAGAAGTGTCGTGTTTCACTTTCAACCAAAGATGCAAGATCTCTATGAATACATTTCATTCCAGAACTCTGCAGCGTTCTGTGCAAAGACGGCGATTGATCAAATATTTTCAATAGATTTTCCATTGTGGTTTCGGTTTTAATATGCACTTTGCATTTATATTGCGCAATTGATGGATTTTATTATGGAAGTATGAATCATTTCACCTACACGATGTTTAGTAGTACTGTTATCTGGAATATTCGTGCAGTTTTTGAGTTTCATTTACGCTTTTGGTAACCTATGATGTCACAGCACCAAGTCTGAATATACGGCTGCTGGCAGTGACTCAGATTGAGAGAAGAAGAAGAAAAAAAAACGTGATTAATGAATCAAAGTTCATCAAAGGCTTTTATGTGGAAGGCAGAATGGTTCACACAATTTTCAACTAAAATTTTAATAATCTTTGCGTGTTCTCATCATTTTTATTTTTACAACAATGACTTTTTGGGGCACTAGATATACTTGGGTGCACATTTTTGTATTTTATTAGTTGTTTTTTATCAAATCACAGGTATAATGTTAAACACGCTGTCATCTATTTGTTCTATATTGTTGTGTAACACCCTACATTATATAAAGTCACTTATTAACAGAAATTGTGAAAATGATAAATAATTTTCCATTTTATTTATACTTTTGCATTGCATTACGAGACCTTGACCTCTACTCGGACATTTGCCATTGTCAGGCCTACTTTTTTGTAAAAGATTATCGAAAATTGTTCTTAAAAAAAAATCTAAGATTTTTTTGACATTAATAGTTAGAAACAATGTTGCTCATGGTATAAAAAAAAACTAGGTAATTAACTGCTAGTACTTCTGTGTTTTTTACATATTTAATTCTTACAAGTGTATGCCTAAATGCTGAAAAGTGGATTTGAGATTAAATAACTTTAACATTCAAGTATTGCTATGGAAATAGGTGAAGGATAAATATTGTTTAGTAGTTGTTACACAAAAAAACATGACTGCTTAAAGTCATGATCCACAACTATAAATGAATTTACTTGTAAAGCTGAACATTAGGCCTATCATCGAATCTAGCGCCATTTGCTGGAAGCAGAAGTTCATAAGCTTCTGCTTGAAGAAAAGTCAGAAATAGATTTTCAACATAAATAAGCACATGAAACATGACTAGATCTTATTCACTTGCAACATTGAGTTAATATGTGCTGGAGGATGTGGTTTACAGATGTAAAAGACAAAGACAATACACTTTAACTTCCTATTTTTCTTCACAAGGCTACTTTTCTCCCCTCGTCTCTCAGATTGCTTTCATCGAAAATGAAGAAGTTTCAGTCAAGTGACAGTCAAATCTAATTCTAAACAACAAAAATGCTAAAATAGCCGAAGGTATGAAATAAATGTCATGGTTATGCAATATTACTTTGTGTACAAGTTTGTTACGCAAGTTAATTACCCACTTGCCTTCAGTGGTAGGCTATACAGTGTGAAGCGCGCCGTTGCTCGCTCTCCTCACTTTGTGGAGTGTGTTTGCGGCAATTCTGTGGATATCACGATTGATCATTAACTGTGACTCACTAGTGCTGAGAAAGCCCCTCTCCTCCTTTCCCCACCACCATACGCCGCTGAAACTTGCATGCAGGCCCCCTTTTCACACTCTAGAACCGCAGCAAACCCTCCGTAAAGGAGCACCGCGCGCTCATAACACGACGGAAAAGACCAACGCACAAGAGACAAACCCAGGAGCGACTTATAAGAGGTTTTGACCCCCCAATTAACGTTTGTACTGCCCGAAGGACGTCGAAACAGAATGGGAGGTCGGACATTTTAAATAATGAGAAATAGTTTGCTAATGTGTATTGTAAAATATAATAATAACATTAAACAATTAAAATAATAGGTAATATAAATATACATTCGACCACCCCTATAATGGCGTATACCATTGCGAATGCAAAATCGCGCCACACAATCAATGGCAGAACATATTCATTCAGTAGTCTGAAACCAACAGATTCAGAGCCGTGAAGCACCGTAAGTATTCACAGAACACTTTTCTTAATAGAGCCTAAAAGTTAAGTAAAATTAGACGCATAGTTTGTATTTTAATATATCGCACATGAACGTTAAACAGTGTTTAGCCGAGCTTTCATACAGTAGCTTCGGCCATTTGTTGGTGCAGGAATGCAAACTTGTTACCGTTTAATGTGTATATAAATTCTTTGAGAATCACACATCTGCTAAAATGGTCGGAGTTTTTGGTCAGAATAGACAACTGACTATACATCAAAACACTGAAAACTTAAATAGATTGATGAATAAGTTAGTAGTAATTGAATTAAATATAGAAATTTGGCCTTAATTTGAGGCTACACATGCTAATGGTATCATCTGCGTTCAGGCCTATACTAAAATGTTGTAAATAAAGTCAAAAGGCTGTTATTTTCAATCGCATTTTATTGTGAAAAATACAAACTGATGGATTTAAAACTTAATGCAACATGACAAAATGGTGCAGGCTAGGAAAAGGATGCATAACATTAAAGAAAAGTGTCAGGAAAATAAAACTCACAAATAAAATAACATAAGCAACTGTCACTACTGACATGATCACGAGATTATAGTGAGACACTATGTCATTGCCATTATGTAGCATAAAATGCAAAATTGACTAAGTTAAATTATTAGATTTGTATTATTTATTTATTATTTATTATTTATTTGCTTATAGTAATCAGCTAAGTGGAAAAAGACTTCAGGTTATAATGAACAAGCTCAAATCAGTCCAATGACTCATTAGAATGGCTCTGAAATATGATGAAAGCACTTGAAATACTGAATATGGAAGTGGTTTGGCTTCAACAGTTAAAGAGGTAAGTTACTTTTTCACAAAGTCAGTTTATATCCATGTAAAATATTAGGGCTAGTTTACAGCTGGTATACTATGTTAAGGCACTGGCACTGTACACATAAAAAATAATTTTCAAAATATCCATTATAGCAATAATGCAAAACGTAGAAACACTTGCAGTACATCTTTCCAAATACAATCAAGCAATTTTTTGGTCACAGATGACAACCTTGTGCATGAACACTTTTCGAAGCACAAGAACTATATCAAGCACCTGTGATTCGCATAATGGAAGTGACATAAACAAGAAGTCTTGTCAGCACTGTAGCACCACCTTTTTTACTCAGAGACACGGTCAGTTTCCATAAAATAACTTTTTGGTTTCTTTTGCATGTATCTGATGTGCTGGTTAACATAATTATTAGGCCATTTTGAAACTTCATATTCATGTTTTTTGCCAAAATGCATGAAAAGATGTAACAAAAAACATTAAAATGCATTTTAAAAATGCTTAGAACTATAGTGCATTGGACGTTGCACATGCTCAGTTGAGGGCTGATGAGTCCTTAATGGGTTAAGTCCTTATTCCTTATGCTATTCTTCTTGTACTCTATCTTGTCTTCAATAAAAATACAAAAATAAATGTAAAATTTCAAGAACTCAGAAATGCATAAGTGCCATTATATCATTAAAGACTTGCCTCCTTCCTCAACAGTAATGGAAATATTGACTCTTCAAATCCATTTTAGAATCTTTGACCTTTAGAATGTTTTTTTTTTCTTTTCTTTTTTTTTTTTTTTTTGTTGAGACTATTTACAACAAACTTCCTGGAAAATAGCCAAAGTTCATCATATTTATGACTCACAACTGCTGAGTTGTTCTGGCCTAGGGTTTGTTTTCAATCTGACAAGTACACTGGGATGGGAGATGCTGATTTGGCTCCATTGTCCTTGAACTGTGAGGTTTGTGTCTTCAGTCTCAGTTTATGGGGCAGGGCAGAACTGGAATCTGCGGGTACCTGTTGCTCACCCTCCTCATCTGACAAGATCCTCTGATTCCCAGGCTGAAGCAAAGGCCGTCCTGCCCATGTGGCTGTTGCTGGGCTGAGGTGCGGAGGAAAGAGTAAAGGTGTGGATGTAGGAGAATGGACACTTGGGAAGTCTAGGAAATAAGGGTGATTTCTTCGTATGGCCATTGGGTGTGTGGGCAGGAATGCTGATCCTGGATGAGTACCTAGACAGATGGGTGACTGTTGGATCCCTGACAGATTGGAAGTCTCTCTGTCTTGTCTTCTACCCCAAGAGAGGTCTTTGTCTGGGCAGGAAACCAGAGGTTGTGGCGCCAAAGCGTGAAGCTGAGATAGAGCCCTTTGAGATGAAGAGTAGGGGGTCCCAGGGCTGAGCATACCACACCGAAGCTTCAGTGCCAACAGCTCGGCTCGTAGACGAGCGTTTTCCTCACTCAGCGAAACCAATCGAGTCTCTAACATGTAGTCACTGACTCTTCGTTTCTCCCTTGAGCGCTTTGCCGCTTCATTGTTCTTGCGGCGTTTCTCCCAGTACATGGCATCTTTCTTGTCCTCGGGAATGAATTCCCGTTTGCGCCGCAATCCCATAGCTCGCAGAGACATTTCTTCAGAGTCTCCCTCATGGTCCCACCTCATTTGCGAGAAAGCAGACTCCATTTTCACCAGGTAGGGCTTTTCTGGTTTTACTCAAGATGCACCTGCTCTCTGTCTGTGTGGGGCACGTGAAGTTAGTCAGATATCAGTCGCACTTCTCAGTCATACCATCAGCAGGTGATTAACCTATAACAAAAAAGCAAAGTTATTTCCTTTGCAGGTGGTCTTGCTGGTTGAGCTGTAATCAATACAATCATCAAGAAGTTATGAGTGTTGAATTGCTTGAACTTTACCCAGCTTACTAGAGACCAGCTTGGTCACAGGTGTTCATTGTATGAACATACAACTGAAATGTTCCTGTCATTAGAGGAATACATAAGGGTGACAAAACAACAACAAAAAATCCCCTTGTGGTGACTCTTGTTGTGTGCTGCTAGTTAGTTGAGTATCTGCACTCTTGTTTTGTTACAATAAAGTATTAACAGTTGTTGCAGTTACATTTCTTTGTGTTTTAGTATTGGCCTATGCTTAAAATGGTTGAGCTAGATTAACAGCGGCAGCCTGATGATGAAGTGACAATGAAGTGTTGTCAATGTTGGAGGCGTGTGCAAAATCCGACATAAGTGTGACCACTGGGGTGATTCAGACATGGCGGAAAACCAAATCATCCCACTTGGGGTTCCAGGAACTCCCACACTATCTGAAGAACTATCTTTTTCAAATGGAGGAATGATGATTGACTGAGAGATCTAATGTGACCAAACACTATGCTACCAACTGTAAGGACCTACTTCCCGTCTGATGTCATTGACACATTGTATATGGTCTCTGTGCTTACACTTGTTAATCTTAGCTTCCTTTTCAGACGAAAGGTTAGAAACATAATTTCCTTACACTTAGCTGTGTGGATCTCCTGTATTATTTTTCTTAACAACACAAACCCACTGAACTACATCATTGTATAGCATTTGGACATTTGTGAAGACTTCAGACATGCATTAAGTAACACAATGTCAATGCAGGTGTCATTTTGCAAAGCCAATATTATTGTGGTTTGTGGATCGATCTATCTATCTGTCTGTCTATCTGTCTGTCTGTGTGTCTGTCTGTGTGTCTGTCTGTCTGTCTGTCTATCTATCATCTAATTTTTTTCCATGTATGCTTATTTTTGTTGTTTAGCACCAGAATGTGAACATTGATTAATGTATTGAATATTTTAATTAATAACCTGCAAGTTAAAGTAGTTATTTGGTTTTGAGTATCTTGAGTTAAATTAGGTTTTGTTTTTCTTTATTAAAAACAACTGCTACTTTTATTTCTTGCTATACGTCAGTTACTTTACTTTTGAGATTTTATTTTAGTTTTTTTATTCATTCTTTAAAAAAAAAAAATTTTGTGTTCAGCAGAAACATGAAACCCCTAAAGGTGTGGTAAAAGTGCATGGCCAGCTTATGATGACCTTTTCTATATTTAATGCAAAATTAAGACATTGTTACAAGTGTAGCAAACTACATCATTTCGTATGCATGATCAAAATCTCCACAGTAGCATCACGGCTTACGCAGGCCTTGAGGTCTTGCGCTGTGTGCAATTCGTTCAGCAAACCCCTCCCTCAATGTGGTTTCTTTTTTCTTTCATCAGAACCTTTCTCCAAGTTAACAGAGTGGGTGAGTTTTGATGTAGGCTAACCACATCCTGTTCGTCCATTTCTTTTATCTTCTCTGCCTTTTTATGAGCTGGGAATCTGGGTTCAGAGCGTGACAGCGAGGTGTATGTGAGTTTACTGCAAAGTTTTTAAAAAATACATAGGCTAAGCCACGCATCAATGAAACCTTGTGTGTTTGTTGAACGTAGCACAAGAAGGGCGTGGTCTTGGTGGGTAGGCGGTGAATTGTGGACGTTCGCTCAAACCACAGCTATGAGACCGAGCCTACAATGTGGTGCTACGCTGACCATTGTTAGCATGAGTGTTTGTGCAAACAAATTCTGCTGTACTGTGATGTAAAACTGATTTTCAGGTTTGTACCAGATAAACTTGGTTTCTAGAAGCAAATACCAGTGCTTGCGATTAAAAAAAGACTTTATCAAAACGAATCTTGAGCATAGACTAATGGGAAACTAATTTCAATATAACATTGTTTGTTTTTTATCCCAATGGGTTAAAAATAAATTGAAAAAACAACACTTTCATCGCTACTGAAAAAGTGGCCGATCACAAATGCAATGTTTTTTTTACCTTTTTTTATTTTTAGCTGGTCTCTATTATACTCAACCCTCTAACATACATTCCCATCAGGGTCATGGTACCAATCCCTTCGATTTTACTCAAACCTGACCCAAGCAACTTCCTCCTGAGGCCAGGGGATGGGGGTTTACAACCTCCCTAATCTTCACTTACATCTGGATTACACCAACATAACCCCTCCAGTTCTTTTTTCAGGTGTCAGTTTGCTCGATTCAGCATGCAGAATCGGCATTGGCTGTGATAAGAGAGGGCTGGTTAGCTACAGATCATAGCAAGAAAACAGAAACTGAAGAGATCAAACTACTAAACCGAATCAAATGACCCAGAACACACAAAAAAAGCTGGCTGTCATTTCATCAGATTTCTCAAAAAATTGCTTTGGATTAGCAATTATCAGGTTGGTTGGTTGGTTGAGAGAGAAGGGTGATGCTGGCTCACAGGCTGACCCACAAATGTGTTATAGCAGGGCTCGACAATATGGCCCAATGGCCCGGGGTCAGCGTGCGAGACGCTCTGGACAGTAGACACTATCATTACTGGCCTGATCGGGCCAGTGCTGCCTTGTCACTGGTTTAATTTGGCTGTGACTGTTTGTCAATTGCGTGCAAATACAGTCTTGAGGTGCTTTCACACCTAGACGTTTGTTTCGGAACCTGTCGCCTTAGCAAACGCGCTCAGATCCATACCAAAACAATCGACCTGAGATCGCCTGAACAAGGTGGTCTCGGCTTGATTAAAAGGAACTCTGGAGCGGATTGAATGTAGTGAGAAAGCAAAATGATTCAACTAACTGACGAACCAGGCTATATCACAGCGTATTATGGTTGTATAATAGCCGTATGCTGTATACGGCTTTATGAAGAGAGAATTATGAGTAGGGCGGGATTTCATTCCTACCGGTAAATGTGCATTTCATTTTTAATAGAATGACGATTCAGTAGATGGATTTTTACAAAACGACAACTGAAATGAGGCTATGTATGAGAAAATCTTACCTCTCTGCTTTATATTTGTTGACAATGTCTGTGGGTGTCAAAATTAAAGTGCCCAATTATCTATCTATCTATCTATCTATCTATCTATCTAGATAGATAGCCAACACTAGTTCTTGATTATTTAACACAAAGGTCTCAAACTGAGTTCCTGAAGGGCCTCAGTTCTGCACAGTTTTGCTCCAACCCTGATCAAACACAGCTGATCCAACTAATGAAGGTGTTCATGACTCTTTTGAACACCTCGATTATTTGGATCAGCTGTGTTTGGAGCAAAACTGAAATAATGAAGACCTAGTGTTAGCTAGCAATCAACATTTTTTTTAAAGAATTTTGTGGGCCACAGTGGTGAGCTAACCACAGCAACATGCGGTTCTACTCCTAAACTAACCTAATTCTCTTTATCAGTCAACATTTCTTAGTGATGTGTCAAAGTGTAGGTGCCAATGTGTTGAATGGCTGGATAGTTATCAGCAGCGCTATTTGAGTGTCAAACTCATGAGTTGTTTCACATCGACACATCTGCTGCTCCTTTGTTAACACGTAGCATTTAGATGCAGTCAAAGTTCTCACCTTGTGTTTCGGATATTTTATGAATATGGCTTCTCTCTGTTGCCATCTAAAACATCCATAGTGAGTCTTGTTTGTTTTCTCCAGTTGGTAAAATGCGTAATGTCATGCATTTTGCATAAGTTGCTTACTCTTGGCTGGCATCTTGCAGGCAGTTTCAACCAAATCTGTTTGTTACTAAACATCTAACAGATTTAGAGAACCCTTCTCTGGGGAAATGTAAATTTGTGATAGGCTTTGCGTACTAATTGTGGGTGGTTTTTGTTGTCTGCCAGCCTGCTATTGCGGACATGCACTCATAGCATATGCTAGCAGTTTAGGTGCGGTGATGGTGACATGCTGTGTAGCTAAATATACTTTCTGCCTCTTTTGTCGCTGTGCCACAGATACACACACACACACACACACACACACACACACACACAGACACACACACATACATATGCACACAAAGAGAAAGTCAAAAGAAGTCTTTCACATGCTTTTCCCCTTCCTGTGTGAGTATACAATGAATAGAAGTTAGTTAGAAAACCAAAATGGCTCTTGAAATGCAATTTGCCTTGCAGTTGTGACATGCACAAATATACAAATTGGTGTTATTGTCTGTCTGTCCAACAATTAACCCTCATAGCACATTTGGGTTTTAGTCTGAGTGAATAAAGTTTTTACAAAGGGAATGAAACTTTGGAAATGATTTAACACCAATGTTTTATTTGTTTTGTGTTTAATAGATTTTTAAATAGATATAGCAATTAAAAATTAATATGCTTCATGTATGAAGTGTCTTTAGATGTTAAAAATACTGCATTAATTTCTACAATTATTTGTTATATTTTCTTGTTTAGCCAGTTTCCCATGTCTCAGACATTTTTTGTTCAGAATTTTGTAATTTAAACATACGGATGCCTATTTAACGTGAACTACTGCAATATGGAAAAATGTATCTTAGTATTAAGTGAAAATTAATGCAAGGAAAAGTAATTAATCGTATTTAAGAAATTGAAAGGAATATAAATAAATTATATTAATTCCAATGGGATTAACGCCTGTAACGATCAGGTTTTATTACTTTTATAC
>CAIGQQ010037719.1:12875825-12892439 GCA_903798035.1 Danio albolineatus | reverse complement strand
AAAAAAAAAAAAAAAGGAAAAATTCTGAGACAAAATCTGAACGTGCACGTCATGGGCTTCATGGGGCCTTCAGTCACATGATATTGAATAAAGCTTTCAGCGGAATTGCCAGTTTAAAATACCATATAGTGTCACACCAGAGGACTAAAATTGTAAAATTAGTCATTAGTCATTTATTAATGATTTTGCAATTTTCTTTTTAAATTATAAGCGCTATAATTAATTGAACTATGTCTGAGTAGGCATAGACTGCACAGCAAAAAACATTTAACTCAATTTGAGTCTAACTTAACACTCCTTGGGTGTACATATGACTCCCTCCATTTTGGAATTAAAATAACACTTTCTAAAGTGAAATTTGAAAGTTTATTCTTACGTCGGACTGGAGTGTGTGTGTTACACTTCAAAGTGTTATTATATTGCCTTTTTTCCTATATTATCAATTGGTGTGTGTGTGTGACAGATCAAATATGTTGAAAATAGTTTTGATTTATTAAATGTTCATTGATCTTTTTAGAAATAATTTCAATATATTCTACTCTTTGTATTTTAAAATGCAACAAGACATGTTTCAAGTTTAAGTAAAAGATACAGGTTTAATGACTGTTTATCTTATAGAACCAGTTGAGTAAAAAAAACTAGTTGGAAATACACTGATTTTTGGGTTAAAAGTTTAACACTGAAAAAAAAATCAACAACAACTCTTAAATATACAATCTTTCACACTCGTGAATTCAAATGTACTCCGGTTTTAACACTGAACAACACCAAAATAATCACACTGTGTATTTGACACTGGAATTTTTGCTGTGTGGTATAAGATTCTGACAGTATGATAATCACGGTTTCACTGTATTATGATTACTGCTCTAAAATATGTTCTTTATGTTCAATGTTCTCTATGCTCTCCAACTTTTTCCCTTTAAACACAATATATTATATATATTTTTTAAAATTGAATATTTTGGGATTTTAAACATGTCAGGCTAAATAATTCTAATAAATCATTAACTTTAGTTGACTTTATTAGTTTCTAAATCACAGATTTATTTACAATTTTAAACAGCAGCTTTGGATATCTTTTCTGCTGGAGATACTGGTGTCCTAAATAACAAACAAAAAATAAAAGCTTCTGTCTGAGACAGTCATAGACCTGAGATTTGGGTTAAAAATTTAATAACACAGCAGCTTCTGTAAGAAGAGGACCATGACAAAAAAAGACAAGAAAATGCTTAACCATTTACTGCATTTTCAATGATATCTAATGATTGATGATTTATATGATACTAATTATATTAATTTATGTCATGAGTGACAGTGAAAATGCAACGTCATGGCAACATATATGGCAATGAATATGTGTATATATATTATCAGAAACAAAATTATATTTATATTGTATCAAAATATATAATATTTTATATTATATAAATGCAGTACTCTTTCAGGTAATGGTGAAAAGCTTTTAAAAAAGAGAACAAAATAAATAATGTGAAACAATGTGATCATTACTGATACGTTATTGGACCTATGAATACAAATATAACAGATTTTAATTGCATTATAGTCTAAAGTGTACTCAAAACAAACAGAACATCAAAGACCATTCTGTGGTGTTGTTGCTGCCCAAATAGTAAAAACCTCAATTAAGGCACGTTGTAACAGATGGTCAACGTGCAATCTTTATTCCGGGAAAATAACGGCTGAAATATTTGATGGCTTTTTTAAATGTTTGTAGCCAGCAGCATTTGTTAAATGGTATCGAATACAGATTCCGATGACTGTACTTGTATGTTTGAAGGCCCCCAGAGGCCTCAGGCAGGCCTGCACCTGCTTCTTACTGCCGCTCTAAGTTTAGATGGTGCTTTTCAGTAACAAACTCTCAAACTTCTCCTTTTTGACGTCCAATCTGTTGCTTTTTGCACTCACCACCTGCTTCTCTGTACATCTTAGTTTCCTTGCCTATCGTTATTATAAGTTATGTTATTTTTCTCAGTTGTTTTTAAATGAGAGCGTCTGATGTTTTCATAGAAAATAGTGTCAGTTTATTTAAAAAAAAAAAGGTTTATTCCTTGAAATGATACTGTTGCATTGCAGATATCCATTGTTTTTCATCTATCCCAATGTTTTGAAGTATATTTAGCTTCAGTAATACTGGATCTAAAACAATTTTTTTACTAAGAAATGCCGTGGCTTAAAATTTCTAAATACTTAAGGGGATGGTTCACCCAAAAATTAAAATCCAATCATCATTTACTTTCCCTTTACTTGTTTTAAATCTATTAGAGTTTCTTTCTTCCGTTGAACACAAAAGAAGATATTTTGAAGAAGAGTGATAACCATCCACTTCCACAGTATTTGTTTTTCCAACTATGGATGTCAGTGGTTACAGGTTATTTCAAATCATCTGCTTTCACGTTTAACAGATGAAAGAAACATGTAAAGGTTTATAACTACTTGAGGGTGAGTAGGTATTCATTTTTAGGTGAACTCTCCCTTTAGGATTGTGTATTTTTATTAGTTACTGTACATGCATTTGATGTATTGATCAAGACAAGTCTTTTGTACGGACGATCAGATTTCGCCATTCCCGTCTGACATCACATCACACAAACTTGTGTTTGGGTTTTGTGAATCGATATGCAATCGCAATTAAATATAGGTTTGGCAAAGGATGCAGAAAGAAAGACGCACAATACAAGCCGCGGTTACATCAGACATGACTTATCTAATCTTTACTTGAAGTCATCGTCAAGATGCCACACCACACACCCTTATAAAAACTACCCACATTTACCAGCCTCACAAAATTCTTCACTTTTAAAAAAACTAATGCTATCAGTGTGCGGAAGGTCTGCTTTTAAATCTAATCCACAATTCAGTCAATTCAACATGAAATGCAGTACCACTATTGGATTAAACATCTTATAAAGTCCAAGAAATTGTTCTGCAAAAGTAACGCAAATGAACCTGATATTGCAGAGTTTAGACATTTGTGTACTGAATAATGCAATGCGTGCTTTCATTCTGAGATTAGAAAATCTGAGGCTTGCAATGGCAGTAAACCAAAGGTTACGGCAAACAAGAGTTTATATGGTTAGGTGTGCACATCACCCACCGCATTTGAGTCGTGTTGAGAAAAATATGTTAGTGTTATACTAGTTTGTGTGTCTGAGGAAGTTTTAGGTAGATCTCTTGTTCGTCGAAGTAAGGTCAGCGCCATGTTTTTTTTAAATATATATGTATCCCTCAATTTAACTCAGCTCAAATTCTAGAGAAAGTCAAAGGAAGTTCTTTTTTCTCTTCCTTCTGGTCATTACCTAACACCTTCATAAGAGCATTCAAAGGTGCCCACTAATGGACACGCAGAAGCCCCGGTCTCTTACCTTCACAGCTTCTCACAGATCTCGAATCCTCGTCCGATCACCCAGATAAGACATGACGAAGGATGCTCTTCATTACAGGAACCAGCCGATTGTCCACACATCAAACCCTTGTCTTTCTGTGTGTGTGACCCGAGCGCCTCACCTGCTGCGCAGTGTTGATTAAAAGCTCCCCTCTCTGACTCGTGGCTTCTCTTTGGTGTGAAGTGTGATTAAAAGTTAGAGGCTGTCTGTTCTCCTCTATATGAGATCAGCCCACATGCCCGTCTGTGTTTTAACACCGAGCCGATGGGTCTACACCATGGCCCACATGTCCCTCACATACGTCTTTCAGTGGGTGTGTGATTGTGTGCTTCTGAAAAAAAAAAAGGGTCTGTCTTACTGATTGTTCCGATGAGAAATACTGAAGGGCAGATAATTGTCTCCTTTCACCCTTGACCTGGTCTTTATTGCTCATCTTCAGACATCTGCTGAAGATATGAAGGCTCTAAATGGAAAATTAAGCCAAGTTAATGTTAAGGGTGTTTTGGAAAGATCTAAAATGATCTAAATAAGGCACCTGTGCTCGTTCCCACAGGTTGTACACAGTGTACAAAACACAGTGTTAAAAACTACCCAAGTTGGGTTGTTTTTAACCCTATTCCTGGGTAAATATAGGACAGAACACATCAGGGGTTAAATTAACCAAAGTAATTGGGATATTTTTTTAACCCCAAAAAATGGGTTGTTTAATAACCAATAATTGGTTATTTTTACTTAAATAATAGGTTAGTTTGACTTAATCAATGGGTTATATTTTCAAATGTAATTTTTAGCTTTCTTTTAAAATCATTAACCACATAAAAAAACAAACAAACAGGTGAATATTGCATTAGCTTTATTCATTACATTTGTTCAGCACATTACACTCTGTAAATACACTTTACCTCAGAGATCATACACAACAAACACAAATTATGAACTGCATTCGAAACAATTCGTTTTATATTTATGGGTTGCTCGTAAACATTTATAATAATAATATATTTATGTGGCATCGCAGTTAGCCCCTGCTGGGAGTTGATTTGACCCAAGGAACTGGGTTGATGTGTCTGTGTGGTGCTAGGGTTGCATTGATTCAAGTCTTAGAAATTATTACCTAGAAAATAACCCAAGTTTGGGTTACATAGCACAACCCAAAAACTACCCAAGACTCTGAAAATAACCTCCAAAAATTACCCAAATGCCTCAACCCAACATTTGGGTAGAAAAAATAACCTCAGATTTTTTAGTGTGCAGGTTTGTTATCTCTGTAGTCACATGTAATATTTACAATAATGGTAAATCTGTTTGTTTGTTTGAGTCTTTAAAGATTCATTAATGTTCTCTGCTAATTGTGTTTAGCTCTTTGGTTTGGTGATGTTACCACACATAAATATATGCTAATACATATTTTTATAATAATTAAAAGAACAAAGCGCACACAACAGCTGTTGTCAGGTGGCTGCTGAGGTGGATATTCGGCACCTTCTGTGTATCATTAAGGACAGGGCGCCCTCTGCTGGGTTTTCTCATAAAGCTTGTGTTTCGTTCATTCAAATACGTTGAGTAATTTGAGTTTCTTGCCCTGCACTCTTAAAAACGTAATCTTCAATCGATCGTTCGGGTGTAATAAGCAATAACAGACTGGAGAAAAAAAAAAACTCTTCCAAACCTACCTTTAAATCTTATCTCGGTGGATATTTACATGCATTTGCTTTTAAATTCATGTTTTAAAACGACTGAAGATGACTAAAATCTTTTTATTTATTATTATTATTATTATTATTATTATTACTAAGGCTATTATTTTATCAGTGTTGCGGGCGCACTTTCGCATTTAGTCTTAATGTGTTTGTGAGAGAAGTTGTTTTGTTAACGGCTCAGTTGACACCTTATTGAATATGATATGTTGGCAAATTGCGTTATCTATGTTGTCTGTATGTTTTGTAGAGATGTGTATCATTATCTTTCACGTAGAGTTGTGATTCTCCAGCATAATTTAGTACAGTATTATCTAGCTCTTAAATTAATGTTTTCAATAGGATGCTGTGCAATATAGGCTATGCATTTTTGTGTATACAGATTTAATTTGTACCAGAGACAAAACGGGAGCAAATTTAACAAAACAACGATCTAAAAAAATTGTTTAAACACCCAAATGAATGTGTATGGGGAAAATATTTTTAAAAAATAAAAATAAAAAAATTGTAGCCAAGTTAAGTTTGTTTGCAACACCTCATTTAAATGTAAATGTATTGTCTTTCTACTCCTGATGATGTTAGGAGACCAAATTCGTATTTTATTGAACATAACTGTTAAAAAAAACCTCTACATTCAATGAGAAACGGATCAAAAAAATTAAAGGTGGTAGTTTTAATGAAAATTATTAAATCATTTTACGTGCACACACACAAAGATACATACATACATATATATATATATATATGTTGCATTATGTGTATATAATATTATATGAAAATAAATGCACCTACAATGACAATAGTTGTTTTTTAGTTCACTACATTGTTTCATTTCAGAAAAGCTGTCCGGTGCAATTAAAACCAAGCTAAATATTTTATTTTTATTTAACATTTAAAAAATATTGTATATATTCATTTATATAATTGCACAAACGGATAGAGGCACTTTCAAGAAGGTCTTAGAACATTCTTGCTCTGTCCAGTGTGTCAGATTAACTCCAAATGTGAATAATATATAACATTTTACAGTCTAATGTTTATCATTTATATATAACAAAGCGAAAGTATTAAACTAAAAATACTAAAAGAGAGAGAGAGAGAGAGAGCGTGATCTGTGCTGATGTGTTTACACCTCTAAAATTATCTTTATTCACACTTTACGCACTCGAGTACATGTACATCCACACGTATTAAGTGTGAAAATGTGGTTTGTCAAGCCCGAGTCATATTTCGGATAAATTTACCCAAACCTAAAGCTCTTCATTTGTGACCATGTGTCATACTTAATCATAAACTTTTTAATTATTTACTTCATGTATAGAACATTTCTATTAGCACAGAGTTAGTTAATGTACAGTATTGTTAACCAGCGTTGTTGTTGTCAAAATTCCATGAATTTAAAATATAAACCTGTTTCAGTTTAGTCATCGGCAGCAAACAAAAGCGTTCTGCTGTTACTGTGTGTGTTGCAGCAGCCATGAAATTATTTTGACATTTTTATTTTTTCCCTTTAAATTAAAATCATAATGTAAAGGAATGTCACAAGCAAGGTGAATACTAATAATCATTTCAACCAAGCAATTATGGACGTGGCTGTATGTATGAAGATTTCAGATGCAAAAATCAGCATTTTAAAAAAAAGTATTTTTCTCAGGCTCCTATGTCTTGATTAAGTAATTTCACTTTTATGGCAAAGAATGGGTTATTTTAATCACTTTTAACATGAAATGACTGAATGTAAAAAAAAGAGGCTGAGAAAAATGCTCATTGTAGAAGAAATTTACAGAAAGCACTTGCTTTTTGCATCTGAACTCTTCATATATATATATATATATATATATATATATATATATATATATATATATATACATATATATTGTGTATATTTCTAAACATTTATTCAGATTAAAATCAATAAACAACTGACGAAGTTACGATGATAAAATGAATAATTACTTTTATTACAAATGGACAGCATCTTCATATTTGCTGCGTAGACATATGCAGGTTATGGTTCATCATTTAATAAGCTGAAAGGAGTTTAACTTTTAAATCACTACATGAAGCATAGCTAATATAAACAGTTCACCCAAAAATTACAGCGTGTATATTATTTACTCTCATGTCGCTTTCAAATGTGTGTGATTTTTCTTGTACATATTTAGAAAACTGCTTTAGTACATAATAAACAGGTCACTGACTGCTACAAAAAATAAATAAAATAAACTGAGACATTTTAATTTAAGTAAAATCATACACATTTGGAATGACGTGAGTGTGAGTAAAAGATGATGGAAGCTTCATTTTATCGGTGGTGAACTATCACTTCAAGGCATATTTCGCCCAAACCTGAAAATTCTGTCATCATTTACTAACCCTTCACTTGTCATCAACCTGTTCAGGATTATTTCTTCTGTTTAACGAAGAAGATATTTTAAAAATAAATTTGGAAAACTGTTACCAGTTCAGAAAGAAAGAAGAAAGAAACTCATGAAGGTATGGCACCATTATTTTTGGGTTAACTATCCCTTCAAAAGCTGTCTATTATTACAATAATATATAAAAAAATAACTGTTCAGGCAGCATTATTGCTGATTAAGAGTTCTCTGGGCAAAACATTCTTCTGAGCTGACCCGAGATCTCAGCAGACAGCATGCTGTACCTGCTGTTGAAGTTAAAGAGAGACTTTACTCCATTACGAGATACATCTGTGTCTCGGAGCGACACAGGGAAGGACGATGGCCAGCTGGGGTGAAGGGGAGACGGACGCAAAGACGATGAGCCCCAGGGTAACATCTGGCTGTTGTTCTGGCTGGCAGAGTGGCTCAGGCTGGGCAGCAACTGGGGAGGGGGCGGTGAAGTGGCAGATGCTTTTTGGGCAGGAAACAATTGTGGGTGGCTCGGTGGGTCGTTGCTGGAAGAGACCTGTGGGTGAGATGCTTGATCCGCCTCTACTGGGTCAACATTGTCCAAATGGCTAACCTGTGAATGTAGGTTTGCATTTTTAGGAGGCACCCTCAAGGGTGAGATGAACGCAGATGAGCTGTGCTGTGACCAGGAGGGGTACAGCTCTGGGACTTCAGCTGGAAGAGGAGCAGTACCAGCCAAACCCCACAGGGAAGGCTTGAGATGGGACATAACAGGATAGGCAAAGGGCATGATGGGTTGATTGACATCCAGACTTCGTGCGATTCCCATGTGATACTGCAGACTTAGCACCTCGGCCCTGAGCTGGGCGTTCTCTTCGCTCAGTGCCAGAAGCTGCCCCTCCAGCATGAAGTCGTTGAGTCGTCTCTTCTCTCTTGATCGTTTGGCTGCCTCGTTGTTCTTCTTCCTCTTGACCCAATATGACGCGTCCTTTTTCTCTGTGGGGGTCATCTCACGTTTACGCCGTCTACTGGTAATGAGTGGATTACGGTATGACTGGAAGTGGAAGAGTCGTCGTGCCAGTTGCGATGAGCTGGTGAGTGGCAGACGCCTCCTTGGATTTCCGGGGTCGTCTTTGCTGGCTGAGATCTCGCCAGTGGAGGAGGGAAGACAAGCATCTGCTAGAGGCTCTGGACTTCTGCTGGTACTCATTGTTCTGGTAAGACAAAGATCATCACGATTAGTAGGCCCCAATACTTTGACAAAGCATACCACTTCTTGTTTTGATAACTACAGTGATCTTGTAATTATTTTTTTCTATGATTATTATTAATGCTAGAATTAAGAAGCTCAATATTCTTTACAACTTAAATTTGTCATCACCCTTGACAGTTTCAGAACTAGATAAAAATAAACATGAGATATTTGTCACCCTACCAAGGAAGCTCATAGGACAAATTATATTTTTAAATGTGTAAAATGATGTCTATGACAAGAAATACGTCAGGCTCGCGCTTAGCGATGCTTGGTTAGATCTGATGCACACAACCTACCGCAACTTTGAAGAAATCAACCATGAATACAAGATCTTAGATATTCACCTGCTAAAATCTAGACAAATTGTAGGTCATTTGACCTGCTTTTTAAAAACAACACACTTTGGTTCAGTAGCTTTGAAAACCACATCACATCAAGCCACATCGTTGTCTTCAAATCTATCGATCTAGAATTAAATTTCTGCATGCTTGACGGTAGTATTAAGTTTGCATACACAATACTAAACTAGAATCTAAAGTCTAAACCGAAGAAAACTGTCACAAGAAATATTCACGGTACCTTACCGTACAGTGCTGCCACAGGAGTGATGCTGGAGTGTAACTGAATTTAAAGGACATCAGCTTTAAGGTAGAGCTTTTTGACTGGAAACATGCAAAGAGTCGCACTCAGTGGACCAATGACAGTCAAGGTGGCACATGATATGCAGGCAAATGTCTAGCGCACGAAAGGAGCAGTAGTAGGTGAGGACCACGTCTTCCTTCCTCACAAAGTCTGAGGCGGAGACTTTTCTCAGTGGTTTGAGATGACTCAGTTTTGTTTGTTCTACTTTTTTGAAAGGAATGAATTGAAGAAATTATGGCAGGTAGACTCAGCATCTGTTTGCACTTTTATAAGTTCAGCTGAACTATTTTTATGTGTTAAATTTAGCCTTAATCCCTTTTGTTTATTAATTTGCTTTATTTGTAGATTCAAACAAAACTGGCACAATAATTAGACTGTGTAAACTATGGGTGCATAAAAAGACAATTGTATTATTACTCCATAATTTAAATAGCATATGCAAGCATGGGCATGTGCACATAGTACAATATTTTTTAATCGTTCTATTTGTAGATAATGATTGGTCAACATCTTCATTCACAATTCATTCATCCAACAGCTGCGTATCACAAACATCACAAACGTTATAGTGCACATATTATTTATATGTCAGCAAAATCACTTAAAGTCTAGAAGGGATCAGCTATGGCCTGAAGTTAATGGAAATATTTCTACAACAAAAATGCTGCACAACAATAATTACTGCATTTACATTACTGTGAGGGGAAGGTTGGGACTTGGGGTGGATGTTGATAAAATTCAATTTAATGGTTAATTCAATAAATAATATAAACTATTCTTGTCATAATTACTGTTTTTACAATCATGTGGCGGGTAGGTTTAGGATTGGGGTGGGGGTACATGATATTAAAATGCATTCATTCATTTTCCTTCGGCTTAGTCGTTTTATTGATCAGGGGTTGCCACAGTGGAATGAAGCGCCAACTTATCCAGCATATGTTTTATGCACCGGATGCCCCTCCAGTAATGGAAAACATCCATACACACTCATACACTCATTCACACTCATACATTATGGCCAATTTAGTTAATCCAAATCACCTATTGTGCATGTCTTTGGACTTTGGGGGAAACCCACGCGAACACGGGGAGAACATGCAAAGTCCCCACAGATATGCCAACTGACACAGCTGGGACTCAAACCAGCAACCTTCTTGCTGTGAGGTGACAGTAACCACTGAGCCACTGTACCACCCATTAATTAAAAAATAATGGGTAATCTAATAATTTGAGTTATCTTCCGGTCACAGCTGTATGACTTCTAGCTACAGGCTTTCATGTGTTCGTGGATTAATATGTGTGCTGAATGAACCACCATTTCTCCCTATTTATGTGGCGATTTCCCCCCAAAGAACGATTCTCATTTATATAATTTTATGTTTCTCTTGTCAAACAGTTTGACAACATTTATTCCTCATTTAATTTGTTGATTATAATTATCTTCTTAGAAGAACACAATGACTTTGATGTGGTTTTATCTATACTTATTTGTGAAATTATAATGAGAGAACAAAGAAACATTATAAATGTCAGAATTGCTGATGTTATTTTTTTGTATAGTGTTTTAGTTTTGTTCGTTTATCAGCTCTAATCATTCTGTATTATATTATATTTGACCTAATATTGTGTTATATCTATGATTGGTATAGTATTAGCTATGTATTAGCACTATACTGTAACTATTGTTACTTGACAAACCAAATGTGATGAACACCACATCATTATCAAAGTACTCATCATTTCTTAGCAAACAAAATTCTTCAGAAAAAGCTAGCTTGTCAGACAACCCATTGTAAGAACCTCAGTAAACACTGAAACTGCTGATGGTTAGGATCACATAAAACATGGTCTCAATTGTGGCTAAAAAGTACAGAAAACAAAAATCACTTGCATGAAACGAATAGGTTTTTGCAGTGTCTACATTAGTCGGATGGGGCTGTCCTTCCAAATTTCTGCAGAAAAACATTTTAGGGTTTTAGATTACAGCTAAATCTTTGTCTGTTTGACGCAATGCTGATGTTTTGTGAAAACAATGCACCTCTGCCAAGTTATGCATCCCCTCACTGAATTGCTACCTGATTGACTCATCCCAACCTCATAATGGCAAATGAGAAGCAGCATACTCTGTCAAGAGTGCATTTTTTGGCACTACACAGCTTGGGCCGCAGGGATAAACCTATTTACTCATAGTCGGCATGAAAACAAAATGAACTCTTCTTATTTTTATACGTGCATAAAAGTGCTTGTTATAAACAATGTATTAGTGCACTTCCTTATTTTGTAAAAAAATCATACATTACCTTCATACAATAACCTTCCCTCCCCACTCAAAACATCTTTTCTTCACTTCTGGTGACATGGAATGCCTTTAGAGTGGGACTATCAGTTCTGTTCTGTTTTCACAGGAGATGTGGAAAAAGGCTGATTTATACTTATACTTATACAGCATCGAGCGATTGCTGTGACCTACAGCGCCTGCCTTGCGCATAGTCGTGCATTTATACTTCTGCGTGCTGTTTGTGTTGCTCTGCAGTAACACTTCCAAAACGCTAGCTGGCAGTAGGTTTTTATGTTTCTCTTGTGTTTCTTTGCGGGTGTTTTGATTTTTTCTGATTGCTACCGTGATGTACAAGTAGCTAGGACTCAGTCAATCAGAGGAGGGAACTGGTGAGTGTGCAACAACATTAATCAAGGTAAACACAAAACAAAAGTTTCCATCTTCACGAGGCTTGACACTTGTAAACATTCGCTCCAATAGGTTTTTTTTGCGGCTCTCTGGCCCACCCACACTGATCACAGCTACCAAGCCGACCAATCACAGAGCTTGTGCTATGCGTTGTTGTGATGTGTAGTTACATTTTTTGAGATGTGCAAATCAGCCACGGTGGGGGCAGGGGCGTAAATCCCAGGGGAATCCCGGTCCCCTTCCATCCGAGGGTTGCCCCCCACTCCCAAAAAAAAAAAGTAAAAATAAAAATTGCACTCTGTATTGTGAAAAATATATGAATCTATACCTAAAATAATTGTATTTGTAGAAAAAAAATGCAATTCACATTTAAAATGCGTTTAGAAACTGTTGAGTTCCCCCTCCCCTTCCTCACAGTGGTTTGGTCCACTACCTGCTTTCCCGGGTTCATCTCTCCGACTATGCACACACACACAAGTCAGGTGTGTGGCTGCGGCTCGGTTCTAGATGGTTGCCAGTAAGGACAGTACTTTATTCACTTTAAATAAAGCGATTATCTTTAATGTTGTTGACACAGACTCATTTACAAATTATTTGTGGTAAAAATGCTGATTACCGATGTATTTTCCATGTGTCTGCTATACTAGCGATTGAAATATTACCTATCTAGTTAACGTTAGCGTTAGCTTGTTGCAAAGTGCAACATACTAATGTCACAAGGATAAAATACTAATACTAACAATAAAATACTAATGTCACAATGTCAATCACAGGCAAAGGAGAAGGAAAATATTGAGGGACAGCAGAGCAGAGCAGGGTCATTCAGATGTACAGGGTCAGGTAAGAGGGTGAAGGGATAATGACAGAACTTTTATTTAGATGAGCAGTTTCTTTAATGTTTTTAGTGTTGTGGCTGTTCAGCAGATGAACCTCACAGGCTCACCTATTTACAGTATGATCTGTCGATTTAACAAGTGTAATGTAAACAAGTGAGTTATTAGGAGTTTCTTCTGCATTTCTTCTGCTTCAGGAGTCAGTCTGTTGACTGTGTACAACATAAATAATCTGAAGAACAATCTGCTGTCATTGAACCTGAGAAAAATGTAAAACTTAAAACCATAATGACGCAGTCTCCATGCTGCAATAATAATGACAGAGCCAAAGTGTTTAACTGTGGGGATATCTTTATAAGTACACTTTGACTGTATTATTTGTGCCCCCCTCAAAAAAATTGCTCAAGGGAAATTTTATATTTATTGTCCCCCCCTAGTGTTAAATGAGATTTACACCCTTGGGCGAGGGCTATGAGACAGCGCGAAGGCATACTCATGTGCTTGACCCTAAATTAAACTGACTAAAATTTAGCTCTTCGTTCTCAGGCATCTGAAAAAATTCAGCATGAGACCGATGGACAGTAATCCTCCATAACTGAGTTCCATAAGTTTTGTTAGCAATGCCAGTTGGTTCGTGAAATCACACACCGCCCTACATTATTTTTTTCTCTCATTTTAGAAATGTTTAAATGTACAGTCACGCTAGGGGAAAGAATGATCTTCAGTTTGATGGCAAATTTAAGTTAAACTTGTCAAACCCAATGCCAATCACTTATAATATAATTACCTCTTTCAAATAAAATGCCAAAAACCTAAATATTAAATGCATAATCCAATAAAAATACAAGCTGAAGATTGCAATTGCTGCATTTGTGCCTTCTAGTGAGCCCTAAGTATTTACAAGACTCTGGTTTGAGGAAGGGGCTACACAGTGACTGAGTGGTTAGCACTGTCACCTTATAGTAAGAAGGTCGTTGGTTCGAGTCCCGGCTGGGTCAGTTGGCATGTCTTTGTGGAGTTTACATGTTCTAACAGTGAGGGCGTGGGTTTCCTTCGGGTGCTCCGGTTTCCCCCACAGTCCAAAGACATGCGTTATAGGTGAATTTAATCAACTGGAAGGGCATCTACTGCACTGTAAAAAATCCAACTTACAAATTGTTGACTCAGTTTAAAATTGTAAGTTAGGCGGACATATTTTTGAGCTCAGTGTTAAATTTACTCATTAAAATGATTCAACTGCATGTTTGGAACTGTCTGTTCAATGAAAGTAAAACATTAAGTTGAGGAGACTTTAAATTTAGATTTCTCCATATCTTCAAAAAATAAAAAGTTGAGTTCACTTAAAATTTTAAAGCAACCGGCTGCAAAGAAATTTTGAGTATATTGAGCTTTAGTGTTTGAAGTTGTGCCAAATTATTCCGTAATCTATAATTGACTTGTCGGCGCCAGTGGTGTAGTGGTTAGTGCGTCGACACATGCACTCTGGTGTTCTCGGTGACCCGAGTTCGATTCCTGCCTCGTGGTCCTATGCCGATCCTTCTCCTCTCTCTGCTCCCCATGCTTTCCTGTCAATACTCTATAAAGGTGAAAACCCTGAAAAAATAATTATAAAAAAAAAGTATAATTGACTTAAACCAGTCTTTTCGGTCAACTTAAAAAAATAATTTGGCTCAACTTCAACCACTGAAGTTCAATAAACTCAAAATTTCTTTGCAGCCGGTTGCTTTAAAATTTTAAGTTAACTCAACCTTTTATTTTTTACAGTGTGTGTAAAACATACGCTGGATAAGTTGGTGGTTCGTTCCGCTGTGGCGACCCCTGATGAATAAAAGGACTAAGCTGAAGGAGAATGAATGAATGAATGGTTTGAAGAATTACCTGCCCTTGACATTTGAAGACATCTTGTAAATGGAGCATACTGTACACTGAAGCTCAGTATGTTGTTGGGGTTCACGTGTTAGGTTATATCTTAGTGTTTGGGGTTGCGGTGGTCGCGACGAGTGTTGGCGCAGAGTTTTGGCACACCTGTTTGTGTCAGCTTGTGACTCATCGAATAGCTGTTGGATATCTGTGATTTTTTTTCTTTCTTTTTTTTATTATTATGCCTGGTGACTCATAACGCCACCTCAGAGCTCCAAAGAACTCAAATGTTTTAACGTGGGACATAACCCGTATTTCAGATGTACTGTTTTGTTTACCGCACACAGCCCCCTCACACTCACGCACACGCACGTTTGACGTGAATCAGGTAGACAAATCAATTCCAGATTTATTTAATGTTGCTGAAATAACAGCAATATCAGGTATACTGCAAGCACACACATGAATGAGGCCGAAATGTGTTCCTTTCACAAACAGTTGAGTTGTGCTTGTTGTATGTACAGTAACTCCAATCAGCGCTTGCATTTCTTTCTCAAGTAATTTCTAACCACTTCCTGCCTTAGTTTTGTCTTCACAGCGACCTCATTTTATCTAGCCCCTCTCCCGTATTTGACTCGTTCATCGGAACAGAAACCAAACTCGCAATTGCAGAGCAGTAGATGGGGGTATACCCCACAAACCTCATTCGTGGCCACCTACTCACTTCCCAGAAAAGACATGAATTTGCTCATTTTGCATTAGATGCTGGGCCTTTTGGAGCTCTGTTGTCTTGATGTTATCGCTTTGCAATCTTTCTTGTTTTCGTATAGTTTAGGTTGGCTATAAAAGGGCCTAGAAATGTTTATGTTGAGCCTTTGATTTAAAAGGGTAGTTCACCCAAAAATGAAACGTTTCTTACCGTTTACTTACTCTCAAGTGGTTCTAAACCTTTATGGGTCTCTTTATTCTGTTAACACACTAAAGACAGTGTTTCCTCAAGGATTTTTTCCAGCTGTGGTGGCAGAACTTCCAACTACCGATGACATTATTTCAATGACAAATATCGTGACCACAGTATTACAAGTCGGGATTGCATTCATGTAAAGTGAGCATGCGAATCTCTTTGCTTGTGCGCTGATTTCCTCTGTTGGTGCACAAAACTTCTTGCACGCCCCCTCAAACATACGCTGTTCAAGCATTTATTAGGTTTGCTAGGAATGTTTATGAATGTCTCCAATAGACCTACAGAACAGCGTCTATGCGTGCTGAAGTGAAACGGCCATAAACTCCAGCAAGATAAAGTCATTGTATGTAGAAGCATAGACCTTTATCTATAAATAAAGTATAATTAAGGAAACTGTGTCAATCATAACTGAAAGCTACGTCATGTTTGCTGGCCTCGCGCATCACACAGCCCTGTCAGTCAGTCGACATGTAACCTTAGAGGGTTAAACAAATAACGCACAGCACTACTACAATTACAGAAAACTTCGCTCTGTTATAACTCACTTACCTTTTAATACGTTTTGGTGCAATTATGACCTGCTAAAAAAAAAAAACACTGAATGTTTTGAATGAGAAGTATTTTCTTCTGTAGTGGGTTGCAGCTTAAAGGCATCCGCTGTGTAAAACATATGCCAGAGTAGTTAATTTCATGCTTTAAAACAAAAAAAATCTAATCAAAATAAAATTTTTAAAAAAAATCATACATACATTTAAAGAGAACTTAAAGGATTAGAAATAAACAGCCGTGTAGCCTTAAGAAAATTATTCATCAGTGAGGCTAATCTGGGAAAAATGGTTTTAATTTACTATGGAGCATAAAGATTGTGCCTAAAGGTCGGCTGATTACCTGAATATACAGA
>CAIGQQ010037719.1:12833815-12859653 GCA_903798035.1 Danio albolineatus | reverse complement strand
TACTGACAGAATAATTTGTTTATTCATTTATTATTACTTAATTTTGTACTGACTGAAGCATTAAAGGCATAGTAACCCAAAAAACTGAAAACAAAAGAAGATATACTGAAGATTGGTGGAAACCTTAACATTAATAATAGTATAGGAAAAACAAATACTATATGAAAGTAATTTTTTCCCTTGTGTTTAACAGAAAAAACAACACTTTGAACTGGTTTTGTACAATTAAAGGAAGACTAAATAAATCCAGACACAAACAAGCATGTTTTTATGAGTGGGTCTACTGTAAATATCTCCAATCCTGACACCCAGAATTTGGTTTCTCATTTCTAAAGTACTGTATATGTTTTTGAATGTCTCTGTGTTGTTATTATTTCTTTACTTCACTGCTAGGAATCAAATGGGAGGTTCGGGCCAATGGGCGTCATTTTCATCAGTCCTGCCGTCGCAGATCTGTCCTGTGTTTCCGCTGGGGCCGATATGCAGTACGTGACCAACCTTTTTGATTCATATCAGCAAGGGAGAAGTAGTTATGGAGGCACTACACAACATTTGATACCTTTGGGCCATTCTAAGTTTCATATGTTTCTATCAGTATATTCAAAGCTTGACTTGTTTTTGGTTGTTTTTTTTTGGCAGGATAATGTGGTGCGGAGCTATAAATACACCCCTCTCACCTTTTTGCCCCTAAATCTGTATGAGCAGTTCCAGCGAGCAGCGAATCTCTTTTTCCTGCTCATTGTGATCTTGCAGGTTTGTGGGTTTTGTTTCTCGTTTCTGCAATAGAAAGTTTCACTCCGCTTATTCCTGCTTAAAGGCCAAACCCAGTCGTTTGACAGATGTGTGTTTTCAGTGAATATTGAGTTCATGATAAATGAAATATGTGCTTTTGCAAATACTGGAAAATCACCTGTTGTTTGAAAAGGACGTTCATGTGGTCACAGCTAAAATGGGAATTTATAAAAAGATCACTTACTGTCATTTGTTTGGGGTAAATATTTGAGTTTCATTCCATTAATCTTCTGGGATTCGACAATTCCTTTTAGTGTTGGCCATAATATCCTTTATTCGTGACCCTATGAACTAGCATGATTAATTGCCTCCATATATTTGTGCGTTTGTGTGCTTAAAAATGGTACGTGTCTTATGAAATACTTCTTTAGTATTAAATAAATGCAGAGGTACCCACATGAAATACTATAGTAAAGTAAATTATACTGTATTTATTATAGAATTTACAATATCAATGAAGCTACAGAATATTGTAGTATAAACTATAGTGAACTTATAAACTGTATTAAATACTGTACTATACTTAAGTTTTTAACTACAGTAAACTGTGATGTTTTGTAGTATAATATATTCCTTTTTTAACTGTTTTTATTCGTTTTTGTAAACATAGTATACAAAAACATTTATTTAGAACAACAAAACCAAATAGAAAATAATAATTGACAGAAATTATAATAATAGATAAATAATAGTGACAACTTTGACAAAAAAAAAATCAGGGGGGGGGGGGGGGTACATAAATAAATGAACTATAATATAAAGACAATAACTACTATGAAATATATAAATAAAACTATGAAAAAGCCCCTGACAGCATTTCAAAGATCAAGTATGTTTCAATTAATGCCCACACTCTCAGAAAAAAAAGGTACACGAGTTGTCACTGGGATGGTACCTTTTCAAAAGGTACACATTTGTACCTAATGGGTCCATAATAATACCTCAAGGGTACATATTAGTACCTAAAAAGTACAAAAGTGTTCCTCTTTAAAATTTTAGGTACTAATATATACCTTCGAGGTACCAATGTGGGCCCTTTAGGTACAAATGTGTACCTTTTGAAAAGGTACCACCCCAGTGACAACTCGTGTACCTTTATTTCTGAGAGTGCAGTTCTGTTAGAAAAGGTCTGATTTCAACTGCAAATCTGCAGTCATTTTCTCAAATATATATATCTGTTTCAGCCTCTGTATCCATTCTGTCAAAGTAAGTTGGCAGGTCTTCATTCAGTTCACTGAGATTACCTTCCTAGCTGTTATTAATAATATATGTAATGCAAATAAGTGAGACTTGCTGAACTGATCAGGGGGGAAGCCATCAAGCAAAAAAATACTGGGTGCAAAACTATACTAATCTCCCTTTTAACCTCCTGCCAATACATTTGTATTTTGGGACATTCCCAAAATATGTGAACATAGTCCCCCACTTCTCCACAATCTCTCCAGCACTGTAATAATTGTATAGACCTATTGAATTTGGCGACCACTAATGGAACTGTAAAGAACCTCCTCTTCATCTTCCAGTCGAACTCCTTCCATAGTAGTATAATATATTCTAAATACAGTATTCAGTCGTTTGTTTATTGCTATAGTTGTTGTCGCCATATCAACTATATGATGACCACAACAGATTCATTCAAGTACTTTACTATAGTATGGTTCAAAAATACAATATTTTATATATACTATAAATGACAATCATAAATATAAATAAATGTGTTTCATTATAAAAGTGAATATTCATGTACTTATGTGTATACATCTTTAGAAGTACTTTAGTAAGTAGAATTAATAATAGATTTAAAGTCACTATTAGAGTAATTTTGTGTGCCTTTTTTATTTACAGTGTGTTCCTGTAATTGCAACCATCCCATGGTATACCACAATGCTTCCTTTGCTTATCGTTCTGCTTGTTCGGGGATGTAAAGATCTGGCCACTGATGTGGTGAGTCTATCATTCTTACCATTCTCTCAACACAACATGTGACGATATTCAATAAATCAGTATATTGTGATAATGAGCATACACTATTTTGATATGGGCACTTCAAAATAATGTGAATAATTATTTACTATTTAAAATTTTAGTGTATTTTAAAAACATTCAGATTGTATTTGCAGTGGTTGTTCATTACAGACACAAATGCTTAATGACTTAACGTTTACACATTAACATTTTTACATGTTAATCTAGCCTACGACATAAAAACATTCAGTGACTATTTATCGTCCCTTTGTTTAACTGTACAGTAACTATACAACAGTCTCTATTTGTTAACATCAGAACTGATTCAATGTAACGACTACAAAAGCCTTTATTAATCTTAGCCGATGTATTTTTCTTAGTTAATGCCTAATAATACATTCAAAATTGTACAGTAATCGTTTTATTAAATAGAGATGACAACTAATAAAATGCTATTGCATTTTTTAAAAATGACCTTTAACATTTATCTATAATAATATGTCTATTTCTCACTGTTAATTTACATCCATTAACTAATGTTTAATAATGAGACTTTGTTGTAAAGTGTTGCCTATTATCATACTTTTGCAATTTAATTAGTTTCAAGGGGACTTATTATGCAAAAGTCACTTCATAAGGGGTTTAACAGTTGTGTGGCAACTTTCTGTGAATATAGCCAGCTTATAATAGCGAAAATAAATCGATTTACAGATTAATATTAATACTTTTAATTAAGTCTACAGAAACACTTTGATTGACATTCTCCCGTTGTGTCATTAGAGAGGGAAAGCCCCGCTCATTACAGACCCTTTACACATGTCCGGTTTTCTCAGTAGCGTAAGTAGTCATAGTTGGGAAAACTTAGAGCGCAGTGAATGGGAGAGTACAACAAATCATTTATTTACAATCTTATTTGCTCAAATAATAAAAGAAAAACACCACGTTTATGTTATAAAGACTTTCAGTCAAATGAAAAAAATTGTGTGAGACTGATAATGACAGCCAGAGGAGAGAATAACGTCAAATTCACTGTCCTGTCCCATAGACGCTGCATTATAAATGCCTCGCACAAGCGGTAATTTTGTTTTTTGTAATTTAAAGCAAAGATGATATAATACGTATATAAATGTTCATACGTTTGTATAAAAATAAAAATATTTTAACAGGCTTGTGAAAAGGGTCCATAGTGAGGATCATTAGCATAGAACATCATTCTTGTTTTTGAATCTGTCACTATATTTGTAGCTCCGCTCTCTTTTGAAAAGAGGACAATATCATCTGACTTTAAAGTGACAGTTACCAAAATGGCACAATTAGGATCAAAGCCTTAAAGGGGCATGTTCAAAGAGTTATAAAACATTATTTATGGGGTATTTTGAGCTGAAATACACACTCTAGGGGACATCAGAGACTCTTTTTTTTTGATATTGTAAAAAGGAGCATAAAAAAAACAAATGTTTACTCTGAACATATATGCAGAATAAAGCAATACATTAAGTATTTTTTAAATATTATATGTGTTAAAGTAATCTTTCTTACAGATTAGGTCTATATTGTGATAATAGCATATATCCAGAAAAGAGAAAGCAAGTAAATTAGACACCGACAGAAGACCTTTCTCAACCAGTATTTTAAACAACTTAAATGACCAGCATTATATCATCAGTTTTTGTCCTTCACTCCCGTCCTGTTTGCTGTGTTGTGTGTCTCACAGGGCCGACGACGTAGCGATGCGCAAATTAACCGTCGCCCCTGTGACATTCTCACTCCTGAGGGGTGAGTAACACTGTCAGGGACCAGCACAATCCAAACAAACACATCATCATCCCAGATTAGTCAGGCTATCACTGTATTCCTCTCTTGCTGGTTTTTAATGCAAATGATACATTTTTGTTAAGTGTTTTTTTTTGTCAGTCTAATGGATAGAAAAATTATAAAATCCCTTTAATAGCCTATTATATGTAATATACACAACAAATTGTGAGGTGTTGAATATCTGGTGTAAGCCCCTGTAGTGTTATAGTGTTAAAATACATGTGTATATTTACTGCATGGTTTCAAGTTCACAAGTCAGCAAAAACACTGACTGTCAATTTGAATACAATTATATCAGTAATTTCACTGAACACAGGAATGTCATCTTTCAAATGTGAACAATTAATTTGCCAGTGTACATTTTACACCACAGGTGTTGTTCTGGTGTCTATATGAGTCCCACCAGCCAAGTGTTCAGGTTACACTTTCAAAAGTGTACATATTTTACACTGCCGAGGTGTATATACAGGGGCGTAAATCCCGGGGGGGATAGGGGGGACATATCCCCTTCCATCCGAGGGTTGTCCCCCCCCTCCCAAAAAAAAAGTTTTAAAAAAATTCCACTCTGTATTGTGAAAAATATATGCATCAATACCTAAAATAATTGTATTTGTAGAAGAAAAAACGCATTTCCCATTTAAAATGCGTTTAGAAACTGTTCCCCCTCCTCTTGCTGACAGTGGTTTGGTCCACTTTCCCGGGTTCACCTCTCCGACTATGCACGCACACACATTCAGGTGTGCGGCTGCAGCTCAGTTCTAGATGATCGCCAGTGAGGAGGGTACTTTATTCACTTTAAATAAAGCGATTCTCTTTAATGTAGTTGATAGACTCATTCATCAATTATTTGCAGTAAAAATGCTGATTACCGATGTATTTTTCATGTGTCTGCTATTCAAATATTACCTTTCTAGTTAACGTTAGCGTTAGCTCGTTGCAAAGTGCAACATACTGATGTCACAATGATAAAATACTAATACTAATAATACAATACTAATGTCAATCACAGGCAAAGGAGAAGGAAAATATTGAGGGCCAGCAGAGCAGGGTCAGTCAGATGTACAGTGTCAGTTAAGGGGGTGAAGGGATAATGACAGAGTGTTTATTTAGATGAGCAGTTTCTTTAATGTTTTTATTGTTGTGGCTGTTCAGCAGATGAACCTCACAGGCTCACCTATTTACAGTAGGATCTGTCCATTTAACAAGTGTAATGTAAACAAGTTAGTTATTAGGAGTTTAGAAAAAATCTTTTCCTGCATTCCTTCTACTTCAGGAGTCAGTCTGCTGACCGCACACAACATAAATAATCTGAAGAAAAATCTGCTGTGATTGGACCTGAGAAAAACTTAGAAAAAAAATAACCATAATGAGCCAAAGTGTTTAACTGTGGGAACATATCTTTATAAGTACAATCTGACTGTATTATTTGTGCCCCCCTCAAAAAATCGCTCAAGGGAAATTTTATATTTATTGTCCCCCCCTAGTGTTAAATCAGATTTACGCCCTTGTGTATATATTCAACACTTTTGAAAGTGTAACCTGAACACTTGGCTGGTGGGACTCATATAGACACCAGAAAAGTGTTCAATTCAACACCTGTGGTGTAAAATGTACACTGGCAAATTTGCTGTGTACATAAAAGCCTTTTATGTTTCTTTTATGACACTTTATTGTGCGTGTAGATTTTAATTATTAATTATTAGATTTTAATTTTAATTTCCTCCGGGTGCTCCGGTTTCCCCCACAAGTCCAAAGACATGTGGTATAGGTGAATTGGGTAGGCTAAATTGTCCGTAGTGTATGAGTGCGAATGAGTGTGTATGGATGTTTCCCAGAGATGGGTTGCAGCTGAAAGGGCATCCACTGCGTAAAACATATGCTGGACAGGTTGGTGGTTCATTCCTTTGTGGCGACCGCAGATTAATAAAGAGGGCTAAGTCGACAAGATAATGAATGAATGAATTTTTAGAGGCTATTTTCTCAATGTTTTTTTTATTATTATTTTTTATAAATCTCATCTACAGTAGCTTTTTGTACACTAAACACCCCAGTTTTATTTATATCTGTATTTACTGAGGAATATGTAAATACATAATTTGCATTCTTATATACAACTTTATTTTATTGCTAGAAATGTATGCTTTAAATCTATGCAAATTACTCACCTCATACTTTAGTTTCTCATCAAATCTTCTGACCAATCAAATGCTCGCTTGAATCTCACATATCCCACCTCTTCAAGACGCTTATCATTTGCTGTTCATTTGATGCACTTGATCTCAAGTGGCAGAGCTGTGATAATAACGAAACGCCATTGGCTGTTTTTCATAAAGGGGAGTAGATTCTGTATGTTTGTCTTGTTGTTTCAGTTGACATTACATCAATCATTGAATAAAAAATGCACATTTTAAAGCACTTCACAGAACTTTTAATTATATAATGCCTAATTTAAATATTTGTATGTAACATTTTAATACAAAATACGCTTGCTGTTTTTATTGTAATCAATGTATCTTATTTACAGATTCAAAACAGTTAAATGGAAAGATGTTTGTGTTGGGGATGTTCTCCGAGTTCATAAGGACCAGGTCATTCCTGTGAGTGAGTGTATTTGTGTTTCCAACTTTATAGTCACAAATAAATATGATTTCCTTTGCATTATTGCATTTTCCAAGCCATATTTTGTCTCATCGTGGTTTGTCTTCAGTTTAGATTAAGTAAAACAAAGTTCAGCTAACATTTTGAACTGAAATTTCTCTTTTGTTTTTAATCTCAGGCTGATCTGCTCCTACTTTGCAGCACTGAGCCATACAGTCTTTGCTACGTAGAAACGGCAGACATTGATGGGTAAGAGTGCTAGCCTGACTGGTCCTTCCACACCCACTAAAAACTCATTCATAACTACTCAGCGCACAAAAAAAAAAAACAATAAACAAATGTTAAATTTGTTATTCAAAGCAGTTCTAAAAACTCGGTTTCTCAAGAACTTGTTTATTGCGGTGAGGATAAAACACTGAGATATATGATATTGTGGACAGCTGTAATGCTAACTAGGTTCTAAGCATCAGTCATTCCGAGTAATGCCTCGGTCACACTACAGTTTAAGCATGTGAAATTCTGTCACACGGTGCTGCAAAAAGAGGCAGGATTAAACAAGATGATTAGACATTAAAAAAGAGAGTGCTTGGTCCATATTTTAAAGGGGTGGTCCACTAGGATATCATATTTTAAACTTTAGTTGATGTGTAATGTAGCTGTGTGAATATAAACAACATCTCTGAATGCAAGACACTCAAAGCTCAAGTCTTAGCAAAGCCTACAGCAAACAAAATTTGGGGACTACAAAAAAATACATCCAGGTTAATGATGTCATAAACCCTTCAAGTTATACACATACACCCTATGCAACAAAGGGGCGTGGCCAGAGGTGTTGTAGTGTTATTACAGAGAAGTGATGTGATGTGATGTGGAGCTGGTCTTTGAATGACAGTACATTATGCTAGAAGACCAATCAGAGCCTCTTGAGGGCGGGCCTTTGGGAGTTACTAGGAAATATGTCGTTTTCATGTTAGCAGAGTAACTGTATATAATCAAAGTAAGATATATCAAAAAATACCATGATTTTCTACAAGTGAAGCATGAGCACACATTGCTTTGCACCCCATGAACACAACCAAGCTCTAAAAATACACTCTGGACCACCCCTTTAAATTACAGAGAGGTATATTTACTGAGAGGTCATGTTTCCATCTTCTGTTAGTCTCACACAGCCATGTGATGCGATTTCGCAGGTCAGAGTTCAACAAGCTTGATCTTTACAATGCAGCGAACTGCGAAACTTCTCCGGTCTGCTGCATTCGCATGTGTATGAATGGAGAAAAGTACAGTGTGACTGCGGCTTAAATATAGCTGCAGTCCCGAGACCTCTAAGTGGGTGGGACTTAAGTCACAAGTAAGCTGGGTTTAGAATGGGGGGTAGGTGTACACGTTAATAAAACACAACATGTGTTGCTTTGAGGTTGGGTTTAGGGTTGCGGTAGGTGTAGATATTCATAAAACACAATAGGACTCATGTACAATACATTAAATAAATGAAAACTCCAGGAGGTGTGTACAGCCCACTTGGAGCTCAAGTCCCACCCACTTGGAGGTGACTCCGATCTGCATTTATAACCTTCTAAGTGATTCAGGGAATTTCTGTTTCTTTTTCTTACACATTAATTACATTTTAGAGGGAAATTAATTTACATTTTCGAAAACATGCTCAAAAAACCTCTCTCTCTCTCTCACACACACTCACACACACACACACACACACACACACACACACACACTGGTCATAATTTAAATGTTATGACAAATTCAGAATTTAGTGGGGCAAAATGGCTCAAGATCGCCATCTATAAACATTCAAAGTGTCCCTCATGTTGATTCACATAAACTTACAAACAACAGACGCATGGAACATGCTAAAATGCATGAAAAATGCTAAATACAAAACCCAATAGAAAGTCAGTTATTTCAAATTTATTTATTTATTTATTTTTTGCAGCAAATTGTGTGCTGTTTTTGACGTTTTCAGGCTTTGTATGAACAGACTTTCATAAATGTTTTGTATGAACGCCTATAGGATTTACTCAGATCAACATCATATTTAGTCTGGTGCTTGACCAACATGCGTGACTGTTATGATCACATCCTGTGTTTTTTGATATGGGAGCCTTAAAGGGCCACGTAACCCCTCCCCCCTCCCCTGTCTCTGCAGGGTGTTTTCACACCTCTAGTTTGGAAAAGCTCAGGAAAGTGGGTGTGTCCAGCTCTGTTTAGGTGGAAGTGTCGAGGGAGGGAAAGAGGGAAGGTTTTGCATAAAAATGGGAGTTTCCATTTGTGCATGCGCTCATTTTCACACAACACACACAGACGCAGGGGGAGAAAGATAGTGACTGTGTTTACATGGACGTCAGTAATCGAATTATTTGCCAAATTATTAGTTTGTCGAATTTAACGGCACTTTCACTTTAATCCAGGAACATTTCTTGCATGCCCCCCTGTGACACTGCTAAGTGTGTGGTTTTAATGAAGTGTTTGAGACCGCGCGGTGTATGAGAGAAAGAAAAAACCCTCCGCATTTCTCGGTAACTTATGCTCTCGGTAGGTAGCGTCAGAAAGCCGTGTGTGTATACACTATCCTGTCACAAAATGCGGCGTTTATATGTTTCCACTCGGAGAGCAGCATCTACAGCGGATCTTTCAGTCTGTAATACTCTAGTGATGTTAGCGTGCTGTAAACTCAGTAACAGTTCTAATCATTTTGACTAAGGAATGTCTTTAAACACTGAAACAGTACTGCTGACGAAACTAACTTTCCCATCTGAATAAACAAACAAAGAGCACAGATCGCGTACTTGCCAAAAACAGGACAATCAACATGAACTGCAGCTAGGTATTTTTTTAAAAGGAGACGAGCAGCAAATCCGGATGCGGAAAGCTCTCGGGTGAAGAAAAAAAAAAAAATGTTTCTGATGCGCGCGCGTGTGGGAGTCCAGCTGCGCTCTCATAGCGAGGAAATGAAAACAAAACCTTCGTTGCAGCACATAAACACAACTCTAATGGCCTGTGTCTCCAAACAATTCTTCTTCTTCCACTTGTTTTAGCAGCACAGCGTGGCGCTTCCTTGCCGTATGAACACTGCAACAGGTACAAACAATCTTCAAAGCGATCATGAATATTAATGAAGGTGCGCGGCATACACAATAGAGCGAGCTGGTTGGTTTGAACCAAGTCTTTCTCATGAATTAATGCCACACGCTCAGAGACGTCACGATGCACTCACCGGTACAGACGTCCACTCTCCACGCTGGAATACACACATGGATCTCATCGGCATGACGCAGCTTCAAAAATTTGTTTCAAACGGGATGAACGAATTTCCTCGAAATAACGCAAAAACAACAAATTTTCACTTTTTTCAGTGAAATATATGTCCTAATAGTGTTTATAGCAGCGTGGAACACATATATGACTGTCAACAGCTCAAAAAATTTGTTTCGTGTTTCGTGACCCTTTAAGAAATGATGTCAACTTGGAAGAATTTCAGCTTTTACACACAGCACTGCTCGTCAATGTCAGTCAACAAAGCAGTGGACCAATCAGAAGAACTCCGAGGCGGAGCAAGCATTGCAAGCTTCTGTTTACAGTAGCAAGTTGGCATGACAGCTGTTTTATTGAATGGCAACTAGGTGAACTGTTCAACTGCCCATGACTGCATTTATTAGACACAAAGAATGGCTATTGGAAGTATTCAGTTGCAGTCATACCGCCACCTGCTGGTAAATGAATTGTCAAGCTTTAACAAGCCATGCAGTTTAATCTTCAGCAAACTTTACATTTGATAAAATTCCTGTACTGACGACATCTACACACCAATATGGTTATGATTAGTTATTGACATAGTTATTGTTACTATCAGTTATTGATATGGTAGCACCTGCTGGCAGAATGAAGCTTGCTTTATAAAAATAACTGATATATTCCTTCTATATTTACCTTTTTAAATCCCAGCTTTTAACACTACTTGCAGCTTCATGTATTATGTACCTTGTTCTTACACTGCTTTTTTTCTACTGTTTGCAGAGAAACCAACTTGAAATTTCGCCAGGCTTTGACTGTTACTCATACTGAGCTGAATGGAGATTCAGCTGAGCAAAACCTGGCAGCATTTGATGGTCTGTATAGACTCTTTGAGCAAACACTGGAGTCTTTCATTTGTATTGACTGAAAGATAAGCTTTCCTTTCATTGCTTTGGGCTCTTTCTTTCTCTCTCTCCCTTTTTTTACCTTAGGTATTGTGCGATGTGAAGAACCAAATGGTAACCTGCATTCTTTCAAAGGCGAGTTTCATTGGAAAGGAGAGCGCCACCTTCTGGGCACTGATCACCTGCTGCTCCGAGGAACTGTGCTGCGAAACACAGACTATGCCTATGGACTGGCCATATACACAGGTACATTTTTTTTCACTTGTTTAAAAACAGCCTAAATGGTTTTCAGATGGCCTTCATTTGGTTAATGGATGAAAATGAGCTCTTTTTTTCCTTTGACCTTGTAGGCTCGGATAGTAAAATACTTCAAAACTGTGGACGTCTAAAACTGAAGAAAACCCATGTGGAAATACTGCTCAACAAAACTGTATTAGTGGTAAGAGGAGGACAAAACTATGCAAATTTACACAAACTATTGTCTAATGTAAAATCATTGTTTGAACTGTAATTTGCTTTAAATGTATTATCTTTATCTTCTTAAAGGCATAGTTCACACAAAAATGAACATTTACTCATTCTCTACTTGCTCCAAACCTAGTTGAGGTTCTTTCTATTGCATATACATTAAGATATACTGAAGAATTTGGAGAAAAAAGCAGACGTTGATTTCCATAGTATTTCTTGTACTATGATTTGCACTATTTTGTCTTTTCTTTTTCTTTTTTTAAAAACCTGTTTTAACACACTTTAATCTGTTTTTTTTATCATTTTTTTTATTCTTTGTTTGTATTTCTTAAACTTGTTTTCATGCCATTTTTTTTCAACAACCTCATATAAATATATTCTATTGTGTTAAACAGAAAAAATGAAATTCAGAAAAGTTTGGAACTATGAGTGTGAGTAAATGGTCAACATTTTTCTTTTAATGTAAATATTACATAAATATATTATATATTTAAAATAAGTTCAAATATAAAAATATATATAAATTTGATTAATTGTAGTAGGAAAGCTTTTTGTGGAAAAAGTTTTGCAGGTTTTTTTTTTTTTAAATATTACATATTATACACTCACCGGCCACTTTATTAGGTACTATTGTCCAACTGCTCTTTACCGCAGCAAGTCAATGCTTTTAGGCATGTGTACATGGTCAAGACGATCTGCTGCAGTTCAAACTGAGCATCAGAATGGGGAAGAAAGGTGACTTAAATGACTTTGAATGTGGCATGGTTGTTTGTGCCAGACGGTCTGGTCTGAGTATTTCAGAATCTGCTGATCTACTGGGATTTTCACGCACAACCATCTCTAGGGTTTACAGAAAGTGGCCTGAAACAGAGAAAATGGCCAGTGAGCGGCAGTTCTGTGGGCGCAAATGCCTTGTTGATGCCAGAGGTCAGAGGAGAATGGCCAGACTGGTTCCAGCTGACTGGTCAAGGGGGTCCAACCCAGTACTAGTAAGGTGCACCTAATAAAGTGGCCGGTGAGTGTATATAATACGTGTTTTTATTGTTATTCTGTCTGTAAATGCTGTTTTCCTCTTTGTGTCTTGTTTTGACCAGAAATTATTATGAGTTCCAACATTAGGTGCATTCAAATCAAGACTGAAGACTCATCTGTTTAGCTGTGCCTTTACTGAATGAACACTGTGCTACGTCCGACAGATCACACTATTATGACTTATTATGTTTTTCGTTCTTTTATAACCTGTTTTAACACATTTTAATCTGTTTTTAATGATTTTTTTATTCTTTGTTCTTTATTTTGTTGTTTCTTTTATTCTTGTTTATGTGAAGCATTTTTAATTACCATTGTGTATGAAATGTGATTGTATAAATAAACTTGCCTTGCCTTGCAGATTCTTCTCTTCATGCTGACAACAGCTCTCCTCCTGGCCATTGGCGCTGGGATTTTCGAGTACAGGATTTCCCCGAATTATGATGTTGTCTCCACTGTACAGCGCGACTCGTCTCCTGCATATCTGGGCTTCCTAACATTTTGGGGCTACATCATTTTACTGAGTCCCTCTATGCCCATGTCTCTCTATATCACGTAAAAACCAGCTCTCCTTCGTTTCATTGTCTTTCTTTGAGGTTTTAATATTTGAGGTTTTAATATTCTTAATATTTGACTCACTGAGTGCAGAAAAAAACACTCTCTTGATCCAAATAATTATAAAAATGTGTTCTCAGTCTAAGTGGTACAATCAAAATGCTGCATAATATATCCAAATAAAATTGATTATTGCTACTGTAAGTTTAGATACACATTATACCAGTTATTTGATGTTATTACCAGAAAAAAGTAAGGTCTTGTTAAAACAGTTTACTTGAATTACTAGGTTAACCAGTACAACAAGTTATTTCAATAAGCTCTGATAAGAGTATCAGCATATTGGTGCAATGTTCTCATTATTTCATTGTGCCAAACCAGGTTTGAAGTGATCCACATGGTGCACTGTCTCCTGATTGGATGGGATGTTGAAATGTACTGGGAGGACACCGACTGCCCTGCTCACGCCCGCACAACCACCCTGAATGAGGAGTTGGGTCAGGTGGGCCACCTCCTCAGCGACAAAACCGGCACACTAACGCAAAACCGCCTGCTTTTCCGCCAGTGCTTCATCGCTGGACATATTTACGGTGTGTTAATGTCTGTTGACAGTCTGTTCAGCCTTTTCTTTTGTATTTCTGACAAGTTTTTGTTCATTCAGGTGACATATCACAGAAGTTCAAGGTAAGAACTAAGATTTCATTTATTCTTGGTCTACTGTGCCCAGCCAAATAAAGTTGACGCTTAGTTTTCTACAAGCCTTTAGACTTGAGCTGGAACCGGTTCTCCTGTGGTGGATTGAAGTTTTCCGACCAGCGCTTGGTGGACAAACTGCGTGGAAGAGGCAGTCTGGAGTGCCAAGAGTTTTTCACCGCTTTGGCTCTTTGCCACACTGTCATGAGCGAGTGGAAGGATGGTTAGTAGAAAGAGCTTTTTTTCCTGCCGTTGTCACAATGCATCACAATTTTGTCATTTTCTTGTGGGTAAAGAAAACATATTGCTGCAAGAAGCATTTACAGAGCCTGCAATAAAATAGATTTATTGGAATGTACAACTTTTGACCACAAGGGGGCATTAAATTATACCCTTAGGGCATTGCCCAATTAACAACTGGTCTATTGAAATGTTTATAATTGACCACACAGAAGTTATCAGGCTTTATGTTTTTGAGTCTACACGTATTTGATCAAAAATACAGTAACTGTAAAATGTTATTACAGTTTATGGTACCTATTGGAATATATATATTTTTAATGCAATTTATTACAGTGATATCAAAGCTGAATTTTCTGATCATAAATGGAGAAGTTTCTTTTGACCCCTTTTCTGATTTCTTTCAAGAAAGGTATGTTGTATATGAATGTTTAGCTATTAAATATGTGTGTATATATATATATATAATAAATAAATATACTTACTTCTTTGATCAATATATTTGCAAATGATTTTTTATTTTTTTGTTGGCATACTGCCTGTGAGGCAATCGCAGCTGATGGCTACACATTTTTAATACTCTACCCCAAATGAATGGACACCATCAAATGTTGCGTCAAAATAACTAAATAAACAAAAAAAAAATAGACAAGTCATAACTAGAGGAAAGTATAACAGACCTTGTGTTTTATAAATGCAGGTTTACCTCACTACCAGGCTGCCTCTCCAGATGAAGAAGCTCTGGTTTGTGCAGCTCGAGAGCTGGGCTGGGTGTTTCTCTCCCGAACACGTGACACTCTCACCATCAGCGAAATGGGCCTCACGCGAAACTATCAGCTCCTGGCCCTTCTGGACTTCACCAGCAAGAGGAGACGCATGTCAGTGCTGGGTGAGCTTCAAATGGAGAGTTTCATCCATGTTGTTCATGTATGCCATCTACGTATGCCTGATATAGATATCAAATCTGTACCTATTAAAACTTTAGTTAAATGTTAAACCCCTTCACACTAATGCTCCCCAATTTACTTTGCAATAATGTTGCATTTCAACATCGTCTCAGCAAAAACTGTGTAACCATTTCAAAACTCATGATGTGAAACATTACAAAAGTGCAATTTTTGGGAAACCTCAACCCGATCCCCTCAAACATAAGTCAGTGAGGCTTGAGGAAATTGTCAGATTTTTTATTTATTTATTTATTTTTGTTAATTCACCATGCTTTTCCTTTGTGACTTTGAATGAACTATTTCTATTTAACTTTGAACTAACCGCCCTAATGTTTCCAGCTTGTTGTCAAACTAATTAGCGAGAAAAAATCCAGCATGTGCGTTTGGAAGAATCAAGCAGTGCACATCTTTTACACAGTGGTTCTCAATTAAAGTTCTCATGACCCACCGCTCTGCATATTTTGCATGTCTCCGCCTAATTAACACATCTGATTCAGATAACATCTCTTTAGAAGATCATGACATTTTTACTACATTTAAGTTCAATAGTTAGAATTAGTTAAGGTGATGTGACAGCTAGCATCAAAAACCTGTCACTCAAGGGTTGTAATGATGTAATATTAGCTATTTAAACCATATTTGTAACACTTTTTTTACCACTAATGGTAGTCTAAAGTGATTAGAGAAACAGATAAAATGGGCAGGGCAATGGGTCGTGATGACTGCAATTAAGAGCATACAAACCATATATTGGAGTTAACTCTAGTGTGTGTGTGTGTGTGTGTGTGTGTGTGTGTGTGTGTGTGTGCGTGTGCAGTGCGTAGCCCTGGAGGACAGTTAAAGCTGTACAGTAAGGGTGCAGATATCGTCATTCTGGAGAGGCTTCAGAAGGATTGGCCGCTTCAGGAGAGCACAGACAGAGCTCTAGAGGTGAGGCGACTGGACACGGTCACCACTTTTAACCACTTTTCTGATGAGGGAGGCTCTGTGGGTGGGTGTGGGCTTTCTCTGATCCTTCTATCTAAACTGCAAAAGCCAGCACCATTTCATTCAATGATTTTGCTTCGGCTTAGTCCCTTATTTATCAGGGGTCACCACAGAAGAATGAACCACCAACTATTCCGGCATATGTTTTACACAGCAGATGCCCTTCCGGCCTCAACCCAGTACTGGGAAACAGCTAGTACAATTTTCTTACTGTGAAAACAACCGTATTAAAAGTACAGGATCAATCAAACATACTTCTCTATTAATGGGCTACTTAATACATGGACTAATGAAAATATCATTGTTTTCTTTTATTTCTATGTAATCGCTTCAATGTGTATAGTTTTGTTTTTATTACATTTGTATAACATATGTTTTAGAACAGCAAATTTAGTTGTGTTTGTCTCTTTGAATAAAATCATTATGCAAAGTGTCAGGAATTGATCACCCAAAAAGGCCGATCATCCAACACAGGAAAATCATCCTGAGTTTTTGAGGCATAAATCACCTACCTGAATATTCATTTGAATAGAATACAATTGTTATACACACGTTAAAGACTTTAACAATAATTTAAAAAAATGCAATACTATATCTCATAAAAACTACACCAATAAAGTGGTACTGCGGTATGAAAAGAATGAAGCCTGTTTCAAAATCGAATTTGCAGTCAAATACATAGCTACTTTTGACAAAAAAAAACAAAAAAAGGATTAATCCTATTGGAGCTGGTGAAAGAGATCATCCTGATTTATAATATTCTCACCTCCAATATGAAATTTAAGATTAGCAATGACAAAGTTTAAATCTGTCTCTGCAGTGCGTCCCATTTTGTTTATGAATGAGCTCAATAGGTGGAGAGAAGGCGGTCTTTAGTGGCTATTCTCATGCAATCAGCCACACGTACTAGGGCTGCACAATATCATTTGAGCATCGATATCGCAATGTGTGCGTCCGCAATAGTCATATCGCAGGATATGAAATGTTACGATGGGATTATAATTGACCAGAAACCACAGGTCAAAACTCATGATCATTGTGGAGAGACTTTAGAATTTAATCATAATAAATGCTGGAATCAGCTTCCAGAAATGATCAGATGTGCTCCAACATTAGGCACATTCAAATCAAGACTGAAAATACATCTGTTTAGCTGTGCCTTTACTGAATGAGCACTGTGCTACGTCCGACAGATCACACTATTGTGTCTTTCTTTTCTTTTTCATTCTTTTATAACCTGTTTAACACATTTTAATTTTATCATCTTTTAATATCTATTTCTTTTATTTGTTTTTATTTTCTTATACTTCAATTTTATTTCTGTTTATGTAAAGCACTTTGAATTGCCACAGTGTATGAAATGTGCTATATAAATAAACTTGCCTTGCCTAATAGCGTGAATGTTTATCATCTGCGTTATCTTAAGGCCTGTGGCTTTGTGAGCATCTTAAGAAACATTTAAAGCAATTTAATAGTGCATAAATAAGTTTAATAAAGATTCATTTTATTGATTTATTCATATGATAAAGACTATGCAGTGTTATTTTACATTTGATTATTCAATTTCTGAAAACCATGAAGCACTGTTTGTTTCACTTTAATATTTGCTCCATTGTGCTTATTTATGACGGTAGTTTATTATAGGTATATGCTAACTTGCGTAATATATGTATTTATATTTCACTCCCTGGCGACACGGTGGCGCAGTAGGTAGTGCTGTCGCCTCACAGCAAGAAGGTCGCTGGTTCGAGCCTCGGCTGGGTCAGTGGGCATTTCTGTGTGGAGTTTGCATGTTCTCGCCGTGTTCGCGTGGGTTTCCTCCGGGTGCTTCTGTTTCCCCCACAGTCCAAAGATATGCAGTACAGGTGCAGTACAGGTGAGCTGTAGTGTCTGTAGTGTAGGTGTGTGAATGAGAATGTTTGGATGTTTCCCACAGATGGGTTGCTGTTGGAAGGGCATCCGCTGCGTAAAACAAAAATGCTGGATAAGTTGGCGGTTCATTCCACTGTGGCGACCCCGGATTAATAAAGCGACTAAGCTGAAAAGAAAATGGATGAATTTTTACTTCCCTTCAAAATCATTCCAATAAATCTAAATGAATGACTTTCCATTCATTCATTTTCTTTTCGGCTTAGTCCCTTTATTAATCCGGGGTTGCCACAGCGGAATGAACCGCCAACTTATCCAGCATTTGTTTTACGCAGCGGATGCCCTTCCAGCCACAACCCATCTCTGGGAAACACATCCATACAGTCTCATTCACACACATACACTACGGACAATTTAGCTTACCCAATTCACCTGTACCGCATGTCTTTGGACTGTGGGGGAAACCGGAGCACCCGGAGGAAACCCACGCAACCACGGGGAGAACATGCAAACTCCACACAGAAATGCCAACTGGCCCAGCCGGGGATCGAACCAGCGACCTTCTTGCTGTGAGGCGAACGTGCTACCCACCAGGCCACCGTGGCGCCTGAATGACTTTCCAAATAGAGCGATTTAGGTCATCTGCTGAAATTGTATTTATGTTGCTGAGAAACAAATATTGCAATGCCAAATTTTTCCAATATCGTGCAGCCCTAACATGTACATCCGCGATACAAGAGCAATCCAGTCAAAAGCATTTTCGAACACCTCTGCATGTGCTTGAAAGTAGACAAAACATTTCACACCGCATAAATGCAACTTAATACCAGGTGTGAACAGCCTATTCTCTACTATTTCCGCTTCTTCATTCTCCCCATCCCTAGCATCAAGCTTCAGATGGCCACGTTCTCACTCATTCATAGTGCTAGAACACGAGAATTTAAGTCAAATCAAACATGCCAAGTGTGAACACACCCCAAGACCACAACAAAACTGTAGTGCTAACGTGTGAAGCGATTGTTCATGTTCTTGGTTGTGTTTGCGGTTGGCAGCTGTTTGCTCAGAGCTGTCTGAGGACTCTCTGTGTGGCGGTGCGCCCGGTTCCTGAAGCCCTGTGGACGGAGTGGAGTCGAGCTCTCAATCTGGCGGCCACATCCACGGGTAACCAGGAGACGCTGCTGGAAGAGATATATGAACAAATGGAAAAAGACTTAATGGTACTCAAAGGGAGTTATTATTAAATAGAACAAGCGGTCTCTGGAGTCTCTGCTTGAGGTCATTTAGCTAATGCACGTAGCTTTCTGTTTTGAAACAATGCTGTTTGTGTAGCTGCTGGGGGTGACCGCCATTGAGGATCGCCTTCAGGAAGGTGTACCCGAGACCATTGCCACCCTGCGGCAGGCGGGGGTGAAGGTGTGGGTGCTGACTGGAGACAAAACAGGTGCTCTGTCAGTGTGTAAATTGGTCTGAAGAAAGCAGTCAGTGTTAAAGCAATCAAATTGTCTGCTATGTTTTTCCAACAGAAACTGCTGTGAATGTGGGATATGCGTGCAAACTGATGGATCCAGACACGACTCTGATTCAAGGGGAGGAGCTTAGGTCAGAAAATACATGCATATCATTACCAGACTTGTAGTGTAATGCCAAGGAAAATTTCAATATTACTATGCTGATTTTAATGCGATTAAGACAATACTCTGATTGTGAGTCTACCATGTAAACAGCATTTTTTGATTAATTTAAACTAATTAAGGTCATAATTGAACTACAGAAATCTGATTAAGACGTGGAGCATGACCATTTTAGTTGCATTATTGAAATGCAGTACAGACATGTAAACATCTTAATCAAACTATTGTCGTCATGTAAGACTTTTTGCCACTTTTTGCGACAGGATATTACATACAAACATGGCTGTTTGACACCATCTCTGCACCTATCGAGTCAGTAAAGGACCACAGACACACACACAGTGACATCAGTATTGTAAAGGACTGGTCCGCAGGGATAAATCACTCCCCCAACCCATGTCTTATTCAGATTTAGGCAAATAATTTCATTACTGATGTCCATGTAAAGGTAGTCATGTTCTTTCAACCATATTAATCAGAGCTTTTATCCTAATCAGCTGTGACAGGTGTAATTATTATTATTATTATTATTTTATTTTTTTTTATTTTAGTATAATTACCTACTTGATTTTAAAATTTAATTAGTGGTATGCTTGTTTCAGGTCATAAAATTGCATCATTAGCACGTTTTCTAAACCCTAGCATTGCTTCTTCTAAATGCATATAATTAAATAATAATAATAAAAAAAAGAAAATAATAATAAATTAATATATATATATATTATACACACACACACACACTTTCTTTTTTAAACAATTCCCAAATGATGTTTAACAGAGCAAGGAACTTTTCAAAGTATGTATGATAATATGTTTTCTTCTGGAGAAAGTCTTATTTGTTTTATTTCGGCTTTAATGAACGCAGTTTAAATTTAATCAAAGATAAAATAATTTGGTTGTTAGAAATGAGTTATTAAAACTATTATGTTTAGGAATGTGTTGAAAAATGTTCTCTCAGTTAAACAGAAATTGGGGAAAAAAATCAACAGGGGGGTTAATTCAGGGACACTGATATATACACATACACACAAACACGCACACACACACACTGATATACGTATACACACACACACACACAGAATATAACGCAGCATGACCTCTGTCAACATTTCCAGGCAGCTCCTAGAGTCTCCATATCCGAATGTTACTGTGAAATCTAAAGAGCCGGAGGTTTGGGTCACAGACAAAAAAGCAGTGACGAGCAAGGCTGCGCTAGTCATCTCAGGTCCAGAACTGGTGAGAGTATAAAACCTATGAAAAATAAAATGAAATGTATAAATGTGTGCATGAATAATTCTAAAAATGTCCAATAGTATCTGGATGCAGCCTTGATGATGCAAGCTGAGACTGCATATCTCAGTGACGCAATGTCAGACACAGTGCACTCAATGGAGCTTGTGACATCACGGTGAGGGGTGGGGTTATTTTCAATGAGCGCATTGAAAAGCTCAGATCGCTCTGCACCAGGTCTGCATCCAGCCCCCTTTTCAAATGTTTTGTGTCAGTGAGATTTATTTATTTTTTATTTATTTTTTTTAAGTATGGGGTTAGATCACCCAAAATCAATTCACCCTGATGTCAATACAAAGCCCCGAGACCTTTTTATGATATGAATATACAAATTAGGGAACACAACGATATTTCACATCCTCCATAGACAGATTCTTAACTCAAAGTCCTGTAGAATACCCCAAAAAATCCTCAAAACATATCATAGACCTTCAGTGGTTCAGTCTGTATATTATCAAGCCACATGCATACCTTTGTGCACACACAAAATAAAAACAGCCACTTTATTCAACAGGTTCCTCTCCAGAGTGTCAATATAAGAACATTTATTTGCCATGTGCTGGCATCATCCGGGTTATACATTAGAACTCATAAATATGCGCAATAGACTGACTCTGAGGATATAAAAAGCATCATTATTTTTGTTTTATGTGTGCACAAATGTATTCTTGCAGCTTCATATGATTGCTGAAGGCATATGGTGTGTTCTGATGATGTTGTTTTTTTATTCTTCTGGACTTTGAACTTCTTAGGACTGTTGCTTCCTATGGAGGAGGTATAAATATCTTCATTTGTGTTGTGAAGACAGACAAAGGTCTCAAGGGTTTGGAACTACATGAGGGTGAGTAATTAATAGGGCCAGACGGAATCTGCGGACATTTTTTGTAATTTCTGAAAAGTATTTTGTTAAAAATCTGCGGATTCATGCGGAATGATTTTGGGAGTATCATAACTAAAATCTCAATATATGAAATAAAAAGTAATACCTTTTAAACATTTATTTCATACATTTACAATGCGAATCGAATTAGATCCACTTTATTTGTTAAACAAAGCATGTCTCTCATATAAAATATCTACTAAAACACCAGAAATATTACTTTACAAACTGTATTGTAAATAAATCATACAAATATTTTCATATTAGTCAATATTGTTACTGAAATTAATTTGAAAACTGATTAAAAATACATTTACACACATTTACAAAAGTAAATAAACACAATCAATGATGGGCTAAAAATCTGTGGAAATCTGCGGAATTCTGTGCGCGCAGATTCCGTGTGGGCCTAGTAATTAATAACGTAATTTTCATTTGTAAGTGAACGGACCCTTTAAATTGATCAAAACTGAAAGTAAAGTGATTCATAATGTTACAAACGATTTCTATTTAGAATGAATGCTTAATTGTTTGTTTTATACCTCTCTGACTGTGTACATTCTGTGTATTACAGGCAGAATTAACTAAATCACCGGAATGGGGGGCAAAGTTTGTTGCTCTGTCTGGTCAGTGCCAGTCTGTGCTGTGCTGCCGAGTCACTCCAGCTCAAAAGGCCGAAGTGGTCGAGATGGTCAGGAAGCATTCGACTTCAATAACAATGGCAATAGGAGACGGCGCCAATGACGTCAACATGATTAAGAGTGAGAAAATGAACCAGTGCACAGAAATCCTCCAGTTCTCACATTGCTTATACATCGAATTTTCTCACCAGCGGCTCATATTGGCGTGGGTCTTTGCGGCGTGGAGGGAAGTCAGGCGGTGCTGAATGCAGATTTTGCTCTGGCGCAGTTCAGTTTTCTCCGCAAGCTTCTGCTGGTGCACGGCCACTGGTCATACTACCGCATCAGCATCCTTCTGCGCTATTTCCTCTACAAAACCACAGCTTTTGCTTTGGTGCACACATGGTACAGTTTCTACAATGGCTTCAGCGCTCAGGTAGAGCAAATAGGTCACTTAATGCACCCGCTAACGTCAAACTACAGTGAAGATATCTGTTAGTGCAGAGAAATGTTGGAGTCTGAAAATGCAGCTTGTTTCTTTAATAACTTATGAAAAGCGGCTTAGTTTTACACATTTCTGTCCTCTTTTCCAGCCTATGTATGAGAGCTGGTATATTAGCCTCTTCACGACAACGTACACATCGCTGCCTATACAGTGCACAGGGATTTTTGAACAGGTAAGACGAATGTAGCAAAATCTCATCAATAATATTGTTTTGGTTTCTACACATGCTGTGTTTCCCAACCCTGTTCCTGGAGGCACACCAACATTACATATTTTGGATGTCTCCCATATCTGACCCGTTTACTTCAGGTTTTGGAGTATCTTCTAATGTTCTGAGTTGATTCAGGTGTGTTTGATTGGGAAGAGGTTGAAAATTTGTACCGTTGGTGTGCCTACAGGAACAGGGTTGGGAAACACTGCATTAAGGTATATGGGGTGGGAATTAGTTCATTGCACAGTACAACCATACAGTTATGGAAGGCATTCGGTGCCAAAAGTCAAGTAACATATGAAATTTGATCATCCACACACACACACACACACACACACACACACACACACACTCTGACAATGCCAGCTGTGCTTATGACTGTATTTGCATATAGGATACATTTATACAAGCATTAGACGTTGTGCTTATTCATTAAGGATATGTAAAAACAAACACAGAAAAATGCTGCAGTGTATGATCTTTTGCCCTAGGCCTGCATCAAATGACCGTACCACAGGTGTGAAAACACCCACCAAACTATCGCCATGACCAAAAAGAAACTCTTGATTCTAGCAGCTAAACACGATGCCATACATATTATTCCCACCTCTTTTTCAACCCTGTATCTGGAGGCACACCAATAGTACATATTTTGGATGTCTCCCTTATCTGACCCATTTACTTCAGGTTTTGGAGTCTCTTCTAATGTTTTGAGTTGATTCAGGTGTGTTTGATTGGGAAGAGGTTGAAAATTTGTACTGTTGATGTGCCTACAGGAACAGGGTTGGGAAACACTGCGTTAAGGTATATTCGGTGGGAATTAGTTCATTTCACAGTACAACCATACAGTTAATGAAGGCATTCGGTGCCGAAAGTCTATAAACACATGAAATTTGATCATCCGCACACACTCTGACAAAGCCAGCTGTGCTTATGACTGTATTTGCATATAGGATACGTGTATACAAGCATTAGACGTTGTGCTTATTCTTTAAGGATATGTGAAAACAAACACAGAAAAATGCTGCAGTGTATAATCTTTTGCACTAGGCCTGCACCAAATGACCGTACCACAGGTGTGAAAACACCCACCAAAATATCACCATGACCAAAAAGAAACTCTTGATTCTAGCAGCTAAACACGATACCACACATATTATTCCCACTTCTTTACCAACCCCGTTTAATGCATGAATACATTAACGCAGTGTTTCCCAACCATGTTCCTGAAGGCACACCAACAGTAGACATTTTCAACCTCTTCCAAATCAAACACCTAAATCAACTCATCTGAACATTAGACTCCAAAACCTGAAATGAACGGGTCAGATAAGGGGAGACTTCAACACATCTGGGAAACATTACGTTAACGTATGCATCAAAAAATAAAATAAAAAATGTTGTACTTTATGTTGGCTGATTGGTTCACTCACTATTGGATTACCTTCAGGACGTGAGTGCCAGGAGTTGTCTGCGCTGGCCGGAGATCTACTCGATTGGACAGAAGAAGCAGCTGTTCAATCCTTCAGTTCTGGTGTTCACACTTCTTTACTCCTTCTACTCCTCCATCATCTTTTTCTTTGTCCCTATGGGAATCTTGCAGTACTCTGCTCTCGATTTCCAGACTTTAGCCATCACTATTGAGACATCTGTACTGTTTGCAACCACTTTAGAGGTAACTAATCCTATAAATGACATTCGGATTTAAAGGAAATTGGAAAAAACATCAATGATAGGAGACTTGTTTTGTTTTCAGGTTATTCTTTGTACAAAATACTGGACCAAGTGGAGCATTGCGTCAGTCATGTTTAGTCTAGTGGCGTTCTTTCTGTCCACACTGGCTCTCCACAGCGCTCGACTGTTCACCGCCTCACCTAAAGACTACTTCTTCCTGGGTAATAATTTCTACAAAATAAATGATTATTGTGTTCATCAAATGACTCTAGAAGAAAATGCATTTTTATGTTGTAAGCTTCATATTTTATCTCTGCGTGGTTTCAGTTTTATAAAGTAGGCCTTCGCAAAAAGCAATTTTACCTACTATATTTGTGAATGTAGTAATATTTTTCTTGTTTTAGTCATATTTTTAAACGCATATTTACCTTCAAAAAAAAACTTCATTTTTTGAAAATAGTTCTAGGTTTTAAATGTTGTTTTTAATTGATCACGTTTGTGTGATAAATGAATTACTGTGAATAATTATCAGAAAACACGTTTTAGAATATAGTAATGCTTTTAAAAAAATAATGTTAATGATTTTTTCTTCAATGGAAAAACTACTTAAATGGATTAAAGCTATATATTATATTATAACCATATTTATATAATTCATCTATTTGGTTTTCAAAGAAAAATATGTATTTACTTGTTGAAAATGATTCATCACACTTTACAATAAGGTTTCATTAGTTAATTTATTTACTAACATGTACTAATAAAGAACAACATTAATTAATCATTGTTTAGCATTTACTAATGAATTATTAAAATCCAAACCGAGTTAACATGAACTAACAATGAACATTCATGTACATATTTTCACATATATATATATATATATATATATATATATATATATATCTATAT
>CAIGQQ010037719.1:12822285-12833415 GCA_903798035.1 Danio albolineatus | reverse complement strand
ATATATATACATATATATATAATTACATATGAATGCTATATTAAAAATATTTAACTGACTATTTAACGCATAACCAAGAATGAATGAATATTAGAGAAATATATTTATAATCCTGTGTCATTCACAATCTTATAAAACTATTTGTGACATTTTTAAAATAAGACTGTAGTCCACCAGGTGGCAGTGTTAACAGACCGTTCCTCTGTAACCATAACAAAAATGTATTTTTTTTGTAAGGCATTTGCAATGAATTTTAAGCACATTTCCTGAATGCTAAAACAACACTGATCATCTGTATTTTTCATTTTCAGGAGCATCGCAAAATGCTTACAGCACTCCTGAGGTTTGGTTGACCATAATTGTGACCACCTGTGTTGCAGTCCTTCCCTCAATAACAACACGAGCCTTGGGTGTTGTGCTAGCAAACCCCAACAAACACAAGGTTGCTCCTTTTTTGTGCCTGTATTATGAAATAAACATTGTTATTGGTAATGCTCACCTTACTTTTCAATTGTAGATCCACAGCTCAGCGAATGAACCTGTAGAGCTTCAGTCGTGGTTTCAGAGAGGTACTGTTCAGCGTCGTTCATCCTATGCTGTGTCCCAAGGGAAAGGTTTCGGAAAGTTAATCACCACAGGAGTTGGTCTTCCCTCAGCAGCGCCACGACAGGATGGGAGAGTTATGGCAGAAGGCCAGAAAAACGAATCGCCGCAGGATTTACACAAAGAAATGAATAGTGCTGGTGTGTCGTGCTAGCATCTGCAGTCACGATAGAATGGGGTACATGCATATGGACTTTTAATTTCAGTCAGCCAGCCCCAGGGCTTCCGGTTAGTTTTCATCCCATACAAAATTGCCACATATACAATCTGATTTGTTTAAAAAACAATATAAAGTGGGTCTCAGACCAAACAAAAAGCACTGCATTAAATTATATTTTTCCACGCCATGTCTTAAAAATATGGGAATTAATTTTACCCCAGTATTTTCAATGGAGTTTCTGCACTAGCCTGCAGCTAATGACGGTGTATGCTTTTAAACAGTCTTTCGTCTCGTTTTGTGCTTTAACAACCAAATGGATGCTTAAGTCTATTTAAGATCTATTGTAATTAGATTACATCATTGCTGTAAAGGGAACATTTTGAAATTGAAAATAGTCACATAAACCTTTCACCGGAAGTTCACCATTGGCTGAAAAACACTAGCTGTGCGTATAGCCCATTGGGATTAGCGAATGTAGTATCGAGGATCTGTACTTGACAATCCTGGAGCTTCCGAAACTGGGGCACAGAATATACATCTTCCCACTGATAGGGGAAATTTTGTCAATAGAACATTTTAGACAAATTTTTTGTTAAAAAAACAAAGAAAATGTCAAATCTGTAAGCATGATAGGTCAAGATGATTGGGTAAATCCCATTATTTTTAACTATTTTAGTTAGATTTATATTTAGTTGTATTTATCTTTTAGTATTTTATTATTTTTTTTAAACAAATAAATACAATTAATCAAAAATCGATTCTTTTACTCTTTATTGCTGCAAATAAATCCAGTCTTGGGAAATAAAGAGACTGTAGCATGAAAATGTTCAACAATGGTTGTATTTTATTTCAAAACACGCAAATTACCCATATTTCCTTATTAGTTTTTTTTTTCCTGTAACAGTTATTACTCCAATTTGTCTCCTTCTGAAGAGTGTCCACTTGCACTAAATGAAAAGCGCTCCACAGGCTCTCTGGCTCCCCCTGTAGGACAGGATGAGGAACGAGGCTCTCCTTGATGATGTGCCCTTTAACCTTTAACAGCTGCCTGAGAACAAGTTTTTGTGTGCGTGTGAAGCTTCAGTGGATATCAAAACTGGTAAATCCTTGTGCATAAGGTTTTCAACACAGAACATCATCTCTTTTTATACCTTTCTTTACTGGGCCTTGACTTTCAACTTGAATGCAAAAGTTCACGAAATCTTTCAGCCGGAGCATATCTACAGCTTCAGAAACACACAATGATTGGTTTGTTGGATTGTCTTTAACCTTCTATCAGTCTTTGGCTTGGGTAGATGTGCTCTAAGGAGAGTTTCTGTACATGTAAATGAGTCTTACACTCTTCCCTGAAAACTGTTAAATGAATCCAGGTTTGTTTGCTACACTGCATACATTTCCTGCGGTTAGCGTGGTTTGCTGATCTTTTCTAGGATAGCTAATCGACTAGTTGATCTTCCAGCCTAAAATGCCAATACAAAAACCAACATACCAGATTGGTTAATCCCAGCAAACCAGTTCAGTTTAGTGCAACATTTGAACATGTTCTGCTACTCTGTGATTGGTGCAGGTATACTTGAACATCATCCTGGTTATTGAAGTGGAGTTTGGGGAAACTGGAAAGCAGCCTGAACCAGCGACATCAATTCGGATTGAGGTAACGGTTTTGCCTTTCTCTTGATTTTTGCATAGTTTTCTGTGCAAAGACAACCAGTCCCATCAGTTCTTTTTTGACTGGTTTGTGGTTATTTGAGAGCGTTATTAGCCCAAACATTAGCACTTGACTGTGCTAGCTCTTTTCAATTGGTCTAGTATCTCGCTAGATGCTAATAGCTGACATTACTATATATTTTGGTAGATAAAATTATAAATATAACAGGGAAGAGCGTTTGCGGAGTTAGCACACCATGAGCACCACAGCAAGCTAAATAGGGCAGTGGTCGCCTACTTGCGACAAACGAGAGCCTCTTTCCTCCTTCCTTTCTCCTCCTCCTCCTCTCAGCCTGTCTTCTCTCTACCATTTTATTTTCTCCTTGTTTTGAAACTGATTGTCTTCTACCATCACAAAGACACTTGGTTCTGATTGATTGACAGGTAACAGAAGAGGAAGAGCACAGTGTGACTGGGGGGGGATTGGATCTGTAGACAGTCCCGGAGAGAAACATGACGTACGTGATGCTGTTTTACAGTCGATGAGAGACCATTTCTGGTTGGAGGGGTCTGTTGCAAAAAAACTGGCTGGTAGCATTCCAGTTTTGCATGAAATGGCGTGCAACCCAAATTGAGAAACACTCCACATGTAAACAAATGCACACAAGATTACATTTTTAGAAGAGACGCGTGTACATTGGGTCCATGACCAAGTTCAGTTGCCCAGGATACACGGTCATGCCCCATTATTAAGAGTAATATACATAAAAGAAATACAAGGAGGGCAGAGAGAGAGAGAGCTGCAACAATACATGCACACAACCAGTGAAAAACAACAGTGACAGAAAACTCTACAAAATAAAGACCCCTCCAACACGTTTACCACCCTTCCCACCCATCTCCAACCTCCCCCGGGGTCTGTTCATCCTAGTCGCACCCATCAAAGTCCAGGTCGATCCAGCTTTACTCTATACAGTATACAATTAGTCATGCAGAAAAAAAGTGTCCCCGCCACTTTAAATGGGAGGAGTTTGTTTTTTCATTTTGTCTTTTAAATTAATGCTAGGAGCACTTAACACAATCAAGTTAGCTTTAAATAAAGAGCAAAGAAATTGAAATTGTTACAGTTTAAATAATGCTGAAACTGAAATGATTAGGACAAAAATCGATGCATATATTGGAAATTCTGCGCAATGTGATTTCGCTCTTTCAATTTTCCTTTTCCTTCATGTCATGTCTTTCATTAGAAACATTCAAATGTCTTTCTTTTATAAAGAATTACATACCACAATTGATCAAAAAATAAACAATTGGCAAATGAGTGAACTGAACAACACCAACAAAAACACAATTTAACAGTATAAAGCTTCAAGTCACAAGTTCAAAAACTAACTATTATTAGTCTTAGTAGTGTTAGTGTACTCATTGTAATTAGCATTAGTGTAATCTAAATTACATAAACTTTACACAAAACATTTGAGGTATTTCAGAATCAATTGTCAACACCTTCCTGCCAAGTCTGTGTGGTTTCCAATGGGAGAAATATAGAGGGAAATGGTTCAATGCTTCTTGTAAAATGGCCGTTTTTCCTGAATCACTTAAACATTTTATTCAAAACCTGTCCAGCACCTTTAATCAATGAAAAATGTTCATAATAACAAACCACGTTCCTCAATTAGTGCTCATGAAAACAGGCCACATGTGGGTACAGCACTGAGGCGTATTGGGTGAAATCAGGGTGTGTATAGCATCAAATATATTATGCTAGCTCATATAAAGTAATATTTTGCGAATATTCGCCAGTGCATACAGTAAACTGGCATCTCTTAAGACAAGTCTAACTAGTCTGATTTTGTACGGAGCTATGACAGTGGAGAAATAATAAATAACGTCATTAAAGTGCTTAAACACCAGTTTAATATCAAACTAAAATTAAATCACACCTTGCTTCAATACCTTCACGCCTATGTGCTGTACATTTGTATTTTTGAGTGAATGTGTGAACGCGTACTTGTGGTTAAACGTGACAAGAATGGAAATAATCGATACGCGCATTCAAAATTATGACGATGTCCCTTTAACTAAAAAGCCGCCAAACCCGTCAATGGTCAAACACGGAAGAGTAACCCATGTTTACTTAGCGAAAACTACTAAAAAAGCAGCTCCGGTCTGTGTTTAGATTTAAAATATGTGAGTGTGCTGCGTGTTGTTGTGTGTTCCAGTGCAGTCCCACCCGTTGTTGAAGGAAAAAGGCACTCAACTCAACCTGCATAGCGGCCGTATCCCTCAATGCGGTGCTATGCAGTCTGACTGCACTGTGAGAGTATGTATATGTCAGCATATGTGTAACGATCCGTTCGTGTGTATGTTTGCTTCAGTAACAGCTTTGGTTTTGCTATTGGGCATTTGGTTTTTGTGTGTATTCCTCCCTTTGGCAGCACAGAACTGGCAGGTCAAAGAATCTTTGGTATCAGTGGCTGTTTCACAAACCACCCAGCTCAGTGAGGTAGCCACACTGGTTCTCACTACAAACAAAAGGTCTGTTTTTATTAGCTAATGTACATATAGATGCCCACTGATTTGTGTTGCACAAATCGGCTGTTTCTTAATGCTCATAACCAGGCCCACATGGATTCTGTGCACAGTCTTTCACATAGTCTTGTCCCACTCATACATTTTGGCAAATTTGATGATTATGCTTTCAGCTACATATTGGACCATGTTTAAATTTACTGAACAGTATGCCACTGATTTGTTACTTCTGAAAATTCGGCAGATTCTTTGTGGGTCTGCTTATATCTCAATGCTCAGAGCATAGTTGCGCTAACAGTGCTCACTTTCATCTGTTCAGCAAGTCCTGCAACATTTCCAGAAGATGCTACTGTTGCATTCAAATGTACTAAAAGAAGACTCCTCTAAGATTTTAACATCTCCCTATATGGAGGTAAGTTTGTGCCCTTGTTTCGCACCCATTTTGGCAGGGTTTTTGAGGATTTTAGGAGGAAATCTGGGTGGAAATCTTGTTTTTGGTTTACTTTTCAACAGAATCAACAGAGCAATATCTCCTGTGTGGTCAGTTAAAGTTCCTTCTGTTATGACCTGTGGTAGTTCACATGCAATGCAGAGATGTCCAGTTGCAGTCCTCCCAAGTTTTGTTATTCTTTTAGAAAGTCTTTTTTTATGATTTTTTTTTTCACATGATCGACAAGGTGCCTTACGTATGCACAGATCATAAATGTAATAAGAAATAGAAATACTTTTGTACCAATTACCCGCTTTAATATTATGAAGAGAAAGCAAGTGGGAGACATTATGAGAAAAATAGGGGATTAAGGGTTAAAGAGGAGAAGGAACAGAAATGTCTTGTATTTTTTTTTCTGTTCCTGTTGTGTTGCTGTAGAGCGATTTCTAGCTTTTCAGTTAGTTTTATTATAGACTAGCTGTACTGAATGATTTAAAGCATTGATTATTTTCATAATTTAAAAAAAGATTTTGATTCTTTTTCAAATATGATTGTTGGTTGCTATGGCACGTAATGCCGGTTTGGAAGTGGACTCTGGCTGAGGGTATGTCAACTTTTATATTATATTAAGGCAAACATTATTGGCACTAGATTTTATGTAACATTTTGCACTGTGTTTACCCTTTGTCCACTTTGCAGGATAAACATAACATTTGATTTGTCAGTAATATTTCAGTTGTGTATGGATGTACCATTTTGTAACAAAATTTTCCATTTGTATTTAAAATGTGCCTTTCATTGTGTTTGGCTGTACCTGTCTTGACCTTATTGTGAATCTATATGGAATGAAAAATATTCTTTTTGTATTTGAAATGTCAGAGATTGCAGTCTCTTGAGATTAGAAAGGGTGCACCATTGCTGAAAATGGTCCAGTATTTTGCCCCCAAATAGTTGCTGACTGTTTCGCTTGCATTAAAGACAGTTTGGATTGTGATAACATGCGTTAACCACAAGTGCCATAAAATGTTGCAGCCCAGGCAACACTCCATTTCCATCTGTGCAAAATAAACTATGGAGAGCCATGCTGGGCGAACACGGTAGTCCTTGTTGTGTGGAGCTTGTTCCGTTTCACCTTCAGTAGAGGTCGACGTCCTTTGCTTTTCTGTCTGTATCGATTAGTCTCTCAATTCATTAGCTTAGCATATGATCTGAGAGCCTCAGTGAAACAACTGGCCATTAGGGAATTGTGCCGCCATGGGCCTGAGAGTGATGATGCAGGTGGTGGCTTTCTTTGACAACCTTGCTCGAGTAACAAGCCTTCTGTGCTGTGAGCTTTGAAAGTGCTCATTGTCCTCAACTGCATGAAGAGGGCACTACCAGGCCTCTTCGGCTCACTTTTTTTCTGGTTTATGTGAATGTATTGTGGTGCTTTTTCTTTGTTAAGATGTTTGGCTTGATTTCATAACAGTCCCAAAGAAGTAAAAGGTTGCATTTACGTGAAACATTGCCATTTTTGGCAGCAGTGGGATTGATTGGCACGCAACGGGTGACTATGTGAGGTTGGAATGAATATCCAGTCTCAGCCACCCAGGGGGGAAAAAAGGGTTTCAATTTAAGCCTTGGAGAAGGTGGTGGCAGAGGTGCCTGGCTGGCCAGGACTGGCTACATGGCCGTGATGGTGTTCCTCATGCCAGCGATCAACACATCGCCGACGTGCATTCATGAAGAAGTTGCTGACGGTGCTGAGTTCCAGGCCAAGCTGCTGTGAGATAGTCAGCTGCATTTCCTTTGAGGGCCGCTTGTTCTCCTTGAAAATGGCGATGAGTGTGCGACGCTGGAGGTCGGTGAAAACCAAACGCTGTTTCTTGGGTGCCATATTGCGTTCCTTGTGCTGCTCCTGTTCCTTTCGCTTGCAGGCTGTGGGGATCAGGAGGATGAATGAGAAAAGTTCAAGGAAAGGGAAGTGGACAAAGAAAATTGATAGAATAAACACTTCATTAGACTCATGTTTGCTCTACATACTTCAATGCCTTATTTCAGAGCAAATTCCACCGATGAGCAGCTTTGCAGGGAGTCGAAATGTTCAGACTCTCCTGTTTGGCTGTGGATTAATAGTGAATTAAGACAAATCCATTCTATCTCCCCAGAGGTCAAAAATCATCCCTTTAAAGAGAGCAGACAGAGCAGGCCAGCGGTGAGCACCTCAGCCTGGTCGTTGGAGACACTGCTGTTTGATTCAATATTAATGCAGTTTGGGCTCACAGTAGGAGAGCGAGTGACTGGTATACAAAAGTAGGAGTCTTTGTGTGTGCGAGAGAAAGAAAAAGAGAGAGAGAGAAGGAAAGAAAGGAAGAAAGAGAAATAAAAAAATAGAAAGATGCAACGGGGATATTGACTCATCCTATTTTAGTGTGCATGTGTCTGTTTTTGGAGGTGGGGTCGTCCTCAGAGACTTCAGTCTGAACGCCCCTCCAGCAGGTCTGTAGTCTGCGACTTCAAAAAGAGGCCACTGGAGGGCACAGACCTAAGAGAGGCGGAGTATTTTCAAACTGCCTTTAACTCACACCACCACCTCCCTGTATGTTTCTGTCCTGGCAGCGCACACAGAGAGATTCTGGCTGCCTACTTGAGGGCAGTAAACACTGCAAGTGTTGAGCTAAAGTGCTAAGAAACACGAGTATGCCAAGAAATGTTTTGGTTCATTTACAGCTTGCAAGCAAATTATTTCAGTTTGTATGAACAGGTGATCTATTACGTTTATTTAAATAAAAACAAAATGACTTAAAGGAAATGACCATTATATACTAGTATTTTTCAGTGCTCTCCCAGAGCTTTTGCTTCTCTCAGCGGTTTTTGTGAATGGATCATTCATTACCTCAATAGCCTGTAAAAGCAGCAGCAGCTTACTTGGGTTTTATCTGTCTGTATGCGTTTGTGGAGTGACTGGAGCCAAACTGTGGTGCCATGTATCTAATTACACCGAGCTGAGGCCCATTGATCACGTCACCTCTCGCAGTCAAATCTGTTTACTACAGGCGTCTAACTGCCTGGACCGCATCCATCATATTCAGATTCCATATCAGCCGCTCTACGTTTACGCGCGAGCGCGCTCACACGCCGTTAAATGCATTGTACATTTGAAGCGTACGCTTTAACTGTTGACGGTACTTTAACGTGCCTGTAATATTTGTTTTCGCATAACATCACTCCCATCGCATAAAGGTGTCTCGGAGCGCCGAGCTAAATTGAATGATGAAGGTTTAAAGCCTTTTAAACTGTAATGAGTCGTCTGTGTTACTCGGCTTAAAATAACTACGCATGAAAAGGCAAACCTCAGCATTTCCGGCGCACACGATCCTTTCAGCAAGATTTACCAAAGCATTTTGTTTTTGTTTTCTAATGACGATGGCTCTCCGTCTACCAACACTTTATTTTGAATGTACACCCCCTCGGCGATCAAACAAACCTGTAAGGCTGTGATTTCGGTGTTCTAATCAGAGTCTACCAGCAGGTGTCGCTGGTGCTATTCCCTGGTGTAAACGGTTTACAGGCGTAAGATTTTGTAATCAATATTGATCGATCGGTTGGGAAGGGGGCCCTGATTACTGAACCAAGCTCGGCGCAGAAAAGGAAAAAATCGATAGCTGCAGACTTTAGAGCTACAGTGAACAGAGAGTGGGACAGAAGCACAAATATATTGTACAGAAAGAAAAAAATAAGCCAATGAATGACAAAGTGAACTGAAGCATTCGGATGGGATTTTTGACGCCCTCTATTCGCTTATTTGCACGTTTGATTAAATTCCGCAAAGTCTAAACAAAACCAGGCTGTAGAATTTCTCTTTATTTGTTTATTTATTTTCTTTCTTTCTTTTCTCTCTTTTTCTGTAATACCTTTGTTATTGATATGCGTGATCTGTATTTGGATAACTTTGTTCTGCTGCTGCTTTTTTATCTCCATATCTCGTCGACTGGGACTTGGATTTTAAAAAAATATTTCATTTTTTAAAAATAAGGATATTTGTTCATATATTGATGAATTTGATAGTTAATAAACTTTGTCTTTAAAGTTAGCCCACATGAAAGAAAGCTTACTTAGGGTCATGACTGCAATATGTTCCTTATAAAGAAAGTACCGTTTATGTTTCTACATCTTTCTAAGTTTTTCTTCACCCTTTTAAAAATAGACCTATTAATAATTGCATTGTTTCTTAATAAAAAGGAAAGCTAACTGGATGTGTCTAAATAAATAAATAAATAAGCTAAAGAGTGTACATTTACAGTGAATGGATGCGAATCTTTTATTTTAAAGAAATATTTAATAATTATCCTGTGCGTTTTTGCGCATGCCATCTGGGCACAAGCTCACCTTTTTATTACTTAACTATATAAAAATTATACCATTTTCGTAAAATGATTTTAAAAATGTTAGGACATAAGCAATTATGAGTTGCTCACATTTTACAATGTTTTCAAGAAGAAGTTTCGGATTTGCAACACAATAAAATGCGGATTAGGCATGTGGTGTTGGGTGTTCAATACCGGTCGATAAATCCGTAAATAATTCGTTTTTGAAATTCATTTAATCTAATTAATTATAGTTCCATGAAAATGGTTCTGGTAATGAGCCAGAAACTACGGTAGGCCTGCTTTGTACCAATGGGGCGCTGACTCTAAATTCGAAATAATACCAATTTAATAGCACTGCGTGCTGTGCGGTGTGGGGAATGACAAATGAGGACACACTGCAGAATGATTCTGAATAATGACTAGAAAACACAACTGCAAGCGTCCAGAAAACCTCATTTATGTATGGCCTATGATGCTGTTAATTAGTCTCTATGTGGCACATTGGCCAACCGCAGGTACGTCTTTAAATTGCTCTGTATTCACCACAAATGGCTCCCGAACGCTTTTTTAATAAATGAGGTTTAAGCTGTTCGCCTATGTATACAAATGCGTTTTGTAATGAGAGCACTTAGATGAATAACTTTTCTTATCAATCTGTTTGTTTTATGATTCATGTATGGCGTACTAGCGAACGTTTGTGTTTTAACGAACAACAATTCGAAGAATGTATGCCTATATTGCTAATGTATGGCTATATGTTTAGTATAAATATTTGTCTGAATATCTGTAAAAAAAAAAAAAAAAGTAAATAAGGCCAAAGTTAGAGTTTAGAGACAGACCTGTGCTTCCGTGTGTTCTGCCTTTTTGTCTGGTCGTGTTAAATGGTTAGATGCTGCACTGGTAAACAAGATTGTGCTCAAGGCTGTCTCTAAATACTCGACTAAATTTAGTGTAATGCAATAAGGAAAGATCAGTATGCTAATATTCAGGTAATTTAAAATAACACCTCAAGCCTTGGGTAGAAGCTAATCGTTGGCATTGAACTTCAAAAATGTGTGTTGACGGTGACATTAAAGAGGCCTACTAAAATGTAAACTATGTAATGTAAAACATTTGACATTTTATGCAATGTAAAATGTATTTTAGACTTGCATATTGCTGATTGTGTGTGCGAATTACGGTCCACAATTACTTTAGACGGGAAGGTTATCTATTTATTTCTTAAAGATATTACTGTCAGCTTGATGGAGACAATCTGTGTGGATGCTTCTGTTTAAACAAAATGTGATTATTATACATTTTTTAGTTTTCAGGGTCTTTTAAAGCTCATTAAAAAGTTACTGGCTAACTGCTGACACTATTACACACACACACACACACACACACACACACACACACACACACACACA
>CAIGQQ010037719.1:12796343-12822275 GCA_903798035.1 Danio albolineatus | reverse complement strand
ACACACACACACACACACACACACACACACACACACACACACACACATATATGTAGCCTGTGTGTGAACTTATATTTCGTGTCTAAACCAGCAGCCTATCTTCTGCGTGTCAGCTGGTTGTCGGCCTTATATGTTCAAAGCTTACGGTGGGAATCGTTGCCATATGATAAAATATTTATATCGCAGAATACAGCATGTCTTTGAAGGTACAGTGAAATGTATGGGGCAAACGATAAACGTAGTTCTCATCAAAGGCAGTCATACACGTTTGAAGTACAACATTTAGCTTCATAGGTCCATGGAAGGTTCTTTAAGGGTTAAACTTAAGATTTCATCATCGCCATTAATTGGAACTATAATAACCAAACTCTAACGATAAAGTCCAATGGTTCTTGACTGTAGAAAGTCTAAAATAAAATAAAATAAATAAATAAATGCTGCCTCCTGTGAAATCTGGAGGTGTATGCGCACTCTCTTGGATTTCAAGTGGGAGGACTGAGGGAGTGCAAGGATCGATGACTGGCCGCGCCGCTCAGCCGACCAGTCTGCCTAGGATCGATGCACAGAGTGCGGCTGAGCTGAAATTGGGAGCGGAGTGGCTCCCATAGAGGCCTATGCAACGGTGGTTAAAAAGTCAGTGTGTCATGAAATTGCCCTTGTGTGAACATGAATTGGTATCATCAGCAACTATTCTGTTGTATAGGTAGAGGCGTGTTTTGCATAAATTTATATTTGTGGAAAGCAAATTCATAATGAATAAACTGTTGGGTGTTCAGGTTGGGAAACACTAATGTAAACAGCTGATATGTGAGGCTAATATGGAGTGGGTGAGGCTTCTTGTCTTGCAACAACATTACTAATGGGGTTACACCTTTTTCCAGCTGTTTTATCAGGTAGCCTGACTAAACATGCACATGACTTTAAAAAGTTGCTTACATTTTAAACAACCCACTAGTAGGCTACCTTTCCTTTAGAACTTATCATGGATTGATTTTATCTTTCTCTCTGATTTGATTTATTGGATGTCCGCTGTTTTTATCAGCGTGACTTGGTGCTAATCGTCTCAAAGGTCGATGTTTTGACAGGGGCCAATTCCGCTGAGTGAGCCATGGAGAAGGAAAGTGGACAAGGTAAAGGGCCAATTCTGTGTACCGACTACTGTACAAGCAGGTACTCAACTTTTGTTTGGAGAATGAAAGATTGCATAAATACATTTAATTATTACTGGCACAATCATAGCATGACTATTGTGGTGAGATCAATAATTGAACTGTCTAATAAAAGAGTTGTTTAAGTTAAACATCCACTCTATATAGGCATATCGACACATCGGCATGTGTTTGGTTGTAAAGACTGCTTGACCTGCAATTACAGTGAAGTGGGGTCTAAAGGGTTGAGGGACCAAACATCCATGCACAAAGTCTTGAAAAACCATTTAAGACCTCTGAAAATATCACAGGATTGATCAATACGTTTCATTTCTTAAGTGAGCCCAAGCTGTCATTGAGCATGCACTACACTAATTTTAAAATAAAGATTGCAGACAAAACCAAAAAAGCACTTCCCTAACTGCTGGCAGAAAAATCACATGTGATCTAACCTGGAAAATCCATGCAACTGAGATACTGTTTTAAATTTGCCAACATCTGAACCTATAATCCTTATATATATAAACCAACTTCACAGAGTATTTCAAATGCTGACAAACTATAACTCTCGGTGATGTTGTGCTGCAATATGATGATGAGCTCAGGGATTCAAAAATGTTACAAGTGGTTACTAAATTGTGGTTTCAGTCTGTCTGTATATGGTGTAATAGCACACCAATAGAGTCACTGCTCTGTAAATGGCTCTTGTTGCCTCAAGATTTGTCAAACACCAGTCAATCTCTTAGCCTCTCAAGGGAATTTGGTTTGAATCTGACCACAGTGTCTAGTTTGAATGTGATGCTGGTGTTGTTTTTGTTTGTTTGTTTTACTAAACAAAGTTCAAGTTATATTTTATTTGTAAGGTGCATGAATATTTCTAAACATAATGCTAGAACGATTATATTATTTTAATTATGTATTTGCCATGACATAGACAATTCACATTTACTGTAGGCTATTATATTATGCAGTATTGTGATGTAAATTAATTTGATCTGTTTAAATTATTTCAGATGAGTTCTTTAAAATAAGGCCACCAAGTATTTATTTAAGAACATGGGAAAATGTAAGCTACATTTGATATACTGTTTAAGATGCATCAAATTAAACACTTATATTTTAACGTGCCAAAGTGCCTCGTGTCGTGACTCTAACGATTTGGAGGCGTTATTCTGTAATATCAACTATGTTCAAATTATTAAATCCCCCTTGGTAAAAATTTAGTGGTGACGCAATGCAATTTAACCCTTTGATGCTCTCCTCCTAGGCGGCACGGTCTCTTAGCAATTTGATTTAAAGGTCACTCTCTCCTATCGATCCATTTTGGCGGGCGAGCTCAGAGATTGATCATGAAAATCTAAGCTCGCGGAGACAGTACTGCACGTATTAAACTTCAACAATGTTACGGTGGCGTGTACGTCTGTTACTTTCTCTTCAGTTATGCTAGGCCTATTTTATGGAACGGTAAAGGTGCTACAATTACTGTCTGTATTAATATATAAAGTAATTTATCCCATGTTGTCTGTCATATTAGAATAAAACTTTTACGTTTTCCCTTCATATATAAAATACTGTATTATATATGTACATAGACCACCAATACATCGCAAAAGCAATGCATTCGCGTTGTATTGTAAATGGTAGGCTATCCTAAATTATATGACTAAATTATTATGCATGTATTCTTTCATATGTACTTTATTATAAAATTAAGCCGTCTAAACCTAATTAAATTGAGCACACAATATAGAGACCCTTACTACCTTAAAAAAATTAAACAGTCCAGCAGGCCAAAGGGGGAGGGGACGAATGTAAACTTTCTGCCTTTTAGATCAACTCAAGCTATTAAAATAGCAAACCGTGCGATTGAAATCAATACAAATTTACTGCTTGTTATATGGACCCTATAACTATGCGCGGGTGTTGATGTCACATAGCACATACAAACCAATCGAGGCGTGATCAAATTATTTGCTTGTGAGCATAAGATTTTCTTTGAAACCCCTGAAATAATCGTGTTTTCAAACGGCTTACATGCATTTGTTTACCAAACAGGTGACCGCATCTTCATTTTTCACTTCTGGCTCTATCAATTATTAAGGTCAGCATCGATCATTTTCTTGGCCTGCCAAAACCCGTCTCCCCTGAAAATGCCTCGATTCGCTAATCCTAAATCAATTGTGTCCATCCTCGTGGGCTGGGAACTGGAGGCGAGACTGGAAGTCATTTTGATGAGGAGGGCGATGATGATGATGATCATGTTGAGGGAAAAGCAAACACTCCACTTAAAACGTGTAAAAGTGTGTATATATTACTTGTAGTACCAATTCTAAATCGATTGTTTGCACCCAGTTTCATGCGAGAGAGCAATTTTTATCTATAAAGTTTAACAAAGATTCTCAAGTGGTTTTAAAAATTGGTCTAATTCTCCCATGATTTTCAATTTGGAGGCTGAGCCCTTGTTTACATTGCTAGTATTTAATTAAATTATTTTTTGTTCGTCGTGGCACACTGCGGCTATATAAAAATGATCTCCTTTTCTTCTCTCACGTTCAGGACTACTAGAAATATACAGAATGCTAAAATCTACATCCTCCCTCCTAAACGAAACGGTAGGTAAATCCAGAGTCCAATGGGAGAGAGTGCTGAGCCGGTATAATTGATAGATGTACTGGCTATCTTTATTGATCGCTGTATTGATTGGGCCAAATACATTGAGATGGAGTGTAGAATACAGCACAGATGCTGAGACAAATTGTTTTTCATCGTTAATACAATCTCTACATTTCGTATTGCACATTATTTGAGCTGTGCATTTTTCTCAGTCAAAAATATATTCTGCCTACATAAGTCTGTTTTTATTAACCGTTGTAAAATATTCTATTTGTTTGTTGTTAACTTGCATGATGGCTAATGTAAAAGCGCTTCAGCGCTAAGAACAACACAAAATGATCCCACAGAAACGGGCATTTTCACATTAGCCAAGCAGTGCCACGGCATTGATTTTTGTGACTGTGATGAATTTGGAATAGTAATTTGAATTTATTGATTGATGTAGTGAACGAGTATTCCCAGACTCTCTATGAAACACAACCCCCAACTTCATGCGCCCAGTGCATAATGGCTCATTTAAATGCACTTGCTTTTGTTATTTGCATACTACAGTAATTTCTTACTGAGCCAAATTTAGGCTACTATAAAACTGGACGTGTGGGGGGCTTTTTGTAAATAGTGTGTGCTTTAAGAATGCAATGATTTTTCACGTAAGTTTTTCCGCAATATTAAATTAGGCTATAGCTCGTTTGCTAAAAGCCAAAACGTTTGCAAAGTGTATTTTGAACAAGTTATGTGTCTAAAAATGTTTTATTATATCTATATATAATCTTAAAACATTAGAGTTCACACTGTTTGTGTAATTATAATATCGTGAATTATTTGTAAGACAGTGAAAGGCCTGAGCACAAAAAGTTTACCCGAAAGACATTAAGTTACTACGTCTAAGTTACCTTTAGCAGTGGAGTTCGTCTTGCTTTTAGGGTGCTTTTAATAGGATGTAGAAGAAAAAAAAATCTTGATGCCCAATTAGCTTTAACAGCAGCGGCACTTAAGAGCACAATTGAATAGCGTTTAAATCTTTATTTACCAGAACAACTTTAAATGCGCAAAGGAACAATTTACATTCCATTAAGTGCTTTTCAACGGGGCATTGACTAGAACTAAAATATGCCACTATATCCTGGTTAATTGAACCAACAACTGAAATACGACGTGAGGCAATAGGTTTGGACGGGTCAGCGGCCTCTCTGCCAACCATCAAAGGTAATGTACACACACTTTAATTTTCTACTGTACTTTTCCACCTTCATTGAAACGGACTTTTCTGAAAACAAATGTTGCTTTGTGGTGACAGATTGCAAAACTGTTATTGTTATTGTCTCAGACGTCAATTAGGTCAAGCTATTTAAAAATAATTGTTTTGTGAAAGTACAGCCTATTTTAGAATTTACATGTAGGTCACCTAATAAAAAATAGGCTACCTTAAAGCATTTAAACAAACCTTAACATTCTACAGGCCGCAAGTGGTGTGTGTTAACTTTTAAAGTATTTAAACTGAACTCACCCGTTTCCAATCTTCAACACCTTCTAATAATTGAAAAATACAATATAAATACAATATAATTCAGATAGTTGTTGTAGTTAATTTAAAGTTGAGCTGCTTGTACAAACGCTTTCCTGTTTTATAAGTATAGGCTATGTTGTATCATTCGAAAAAGGAACAGTCACCTCACCCACATAAACTCTCAGAAATGTTTGGGTCCTTACAATGTATTAATTACATTACTGAAAAAAATATGAGATATAAGTAATGCGCGCGCGAGCACACAAACACACACACACATAGATATATATAATGTGTGTGTGTGTTAGTTTGACTGTTTTGATTTCCTTTTTTGCACTAAGAAACTTAGGTGATCTTCACTCACCTGCAAGCCTAAGGGCTGACATGCGCTGGAACTCTGGTTCCTGTAGCCACTTCCACATCCGTCTGAACGTCTCCCGACCTGACTTGAGTTTACTCCAGGGTTTTGGATTCCGCAGGAGGTCCGAGAGAGTTCCTTGAGAGCGACACAAGATCCTTTGGGCAAAGATGGCCTGTGGAATGCTGTACCTCTTTAACTCCGCCGTTATTCGCTGAGCCACCTCTTTGGTGTTGATCTCCTCCACCTGGCCCGACCCACCCCCCTGTCCGCCGGCTCCTGCCTGCCTGTCCCGATCTGAGAGCCCCGAACCGTTCGCCTGAGTGTGCGAGTGAGCGTGGTGGTGGTGGTGATTGATGCCATTGAGAGAAGACATGATACCCGCACCATGTCCCCCTAAACCCCGCGCCAGGTGCTCCTCGCCCCGTCCGAGCATCGCAGCGTGGGACTCGAAGCCCCCCGTGGAAATCATCTTGTCATTTCCCAGGTGAGCACTCGGACCGTACGCGCTTAGAGTTTGTTGAGAGTTGTGCAAAGACCCAAGGCCGTTGGAAAGAGGTGACAAAGGTGGTCCCATACCGGACAAATCTTTGGAGTAGTGGCCGTATAGGTTGCTCATGGACGCGAGGCCCCTGTCATCCCGCATCAGCGTAAAGCTGCCGCTGACGTTCCCGGCGGCGAGACGCTGGTGCGCGGGGTGATGATGAGCGTGAGGGTGCGGATGATGGTGAAATTTCTCTGAGACGTTGGATATGGGAGGCAAATGGTGCTGCAACGGCGTCAGGGTGGTGTAAGTGCTGCTCAGACTCATGCTCGAATCGCACGACATGGTCATAGCTGGATGGAGAGGACCGGACAACGAATGGTCCGTGCGATACTCCCCGGCCCCGTCCAGTATCGAGGCCATGCTGGACACCATCGCTGACCTCCCGTGCGACGACACCAAGTTCCTATGTGTCGCCGACTGTCGAGCGTGAGGAGAGTTCATCAAGTCTCCCGTTTGATGGGAGTGTGAGACGCCGTGCAGATTCCCAATGTTTTCCATTGTAAGTTCCATTGTTGAAGACACTGTTTTCCCCTCTCTCTCTCTTTCCTTTCTCTCTCACACTCTCCCTTCCAATAAATTTTAAACGATCTCAAAGCCGCGCGCCATTGATCCCCGAGATCTTTAGTGTAAGTCTATCCAGCATTTCACCGCGCACATGTACGTACGCCTGGTGTCTAAACGCTTGTATCTATCGCCGTGGCGCGCGTCTCACTACTGACAGTCGAAGCTGACCGAGTGAGAGTGTCTGCCTCGTGACCGCGCAATATATTAAGATGTGTTGTGCCTGTGTGCACGGGCACGCGCAGTGGACAGCATAAACGTTCTTCTGTGTTTCTTGAGTTCAGGAAAGCTCCTCATTTTCAGTTCAGAACAAATTTTGGTTTTTAGGATCAATTTGAAATATCAAACAAATCTTGATTTATTCTGAAGAATCTTAAACCTATTGGTTTCCGGTCAAAATTACAGGCTGCTGATGTTGTGAAGAACTAGAGAATAAAAATTCGCTGTGAAACTTCACGATCTAAAGCCAATTTAAAGGGTGTACACTCACTGTTGCAGACTCTGAGACTGACGTCACCAATACTGTCAGTTGTATAGACATGAGGCACCTAGTTGATTTAGGCTACTTATTCTCACTGCTCGCCCTCTTTTGTCTTTAAATAAGACGCCGTAATCGAGTTTTACACTTATATGGGGTTGACATCTACACACGTTGACACCAACGGCGTTATTTTGAATTATTGGGGATTCCTTTATGGACATGATTCATCGGTTTCACCTGATAAAGTTGCTTAACTTGGCGCCAGCGCGCGACATCTTAATGGTTAAATATTAATGGATTTCCCAAACCCCAAGTAGATAAGATAGTCAAATTCCTTTTGAACGACATGAGATCACATGATTAATCATATCATATTTGTGTTAATCTTTTAAAAGTTTTCGAAATTCCATTATCTAACCAAAAGGGCCATTTGCAGTTTTATACTGCTTTATGTTGTGGCAGAAACTTATGTGATGTAATTAACGCAACCATTTTAACAGTGGAAAAATAAACTTATTAAGACTAAGAAAGAAAAACAATCACTTTATACAGACACACACATGTATATAGGCCTACGTGTGCGCGTGTGTGTTGAATGTATTTAAATGATGCTTTTGTACTGATATAGCATGCAAATCTATCACATTTATTGGTTTACGTAGTTGTTACATTTACATAGGACTGTCTTTGCAGTTCAGACTTGGACATTTATATCTTTTTGAAGCATCAAACTATTATAGGCCCTATACAAGGTAGCCTCATTTTTACTGCCAAAGTAAATATATTTCTATAATACAAAAACTATGCGTAATGCGCTTCAAATGTTTTCTAAATTAATCGTTCACACAATGAAATTAATTTTCTGAAATATATGCGACAACGCTTGCCCTATCTTTTCAGATGATCACTTCCGGTTCAGCCTATTATTAATGCTCTCAGTCGCTGATCAATAAATTGATCTTCCAGAATGGAATGGGTAATAAATGTAATGTATTTGTTTTCTCAAAGAACATGCATATTTCCATTGTCATTAACTATCATACATCCACTAATTTATTTGACTTTATTTATTACCATCAATAAATTAAACGGAATAAAATAATCGATATTTTATATGCCGAATTTTTTTGCTCGTATTTCACTGGATCTTAAACGTGTGTAAAAAGCTCAAAACAACAAACTGAGGTACAAAAGTTGTATTATAGTTGCCATTATAGTTACCTTAACCTCACTGCAAATATGAGAACTTTATTATAATGATGAATAGGACCATGACAGTAGAAAACAGGCTTGTCCTTTGGGATTGCTGTTTCCTTATCGATCCTTGCAATCAGTGTTATTGAAAATAAATTAGGCCGCTCACAAATCTAACTGGTTTGCTGCAGCCGTGCAGAATTTAATTCACGGCCTCATCACTATTTCTATTCTTATACACTCATAAACGCAAATATACCTGTTTATTACAGGTAGATTTTAAGTGTAGGCCTGGGTAGTATTAATTCCAATGTTCACTATATTATTGCAAAGTATAATAATTTCAGTCATCCAGATTATGTGAGCTAAAGTCAGACAAGGAATAATAATGTTATGCGGCGACCGTGTGTGCTACAAGACAAAAAATGGTTCGGATATTTCAGGCTCATATATCTGGACACAACCACAATTGATTATTGCATTGATTTGTTCCTTGCTATTTACAAAATCATGCTCTGCTATGACAGGATAATTGAATGCGGTTTAATGTCGAGATGAGCGGTAACAGCTGATTCGTTTGGGGAGAACATACAGTCAGTTCTGTTATAAGTTTGGGGCACATCCTTATACATTTGTTGTTGGCGCACAGTATAATTGCAGCCTATAGTGCACGCATCCTGTCGATTTTTAACAAGTTATTATATTTGCTAAAAGTAGCTACAAATAACATTTTTTAAGTAATAATATAAGAATAAAAAGATGTGTACCGCGAGCGGAATTGATACTTTTCATATTTCGATTCAAACCTTTTCGGTAGCCTAAAAAACTTTTTTCATTGTTTTTTTCGATATATTGTGAAAATACTTTACCAAATGCTACATCAAGAAAAACATTTGTTTTAAAATCGCATAATTTTATACAGTTTTTCTAATTGTAATTATTTGTGTGGGCCTGTGTGGGTCGAGAGGTTGCTTATGTTGCATATTTAAAGCCCACCCGACAGAACTTGAATTCTTTTGGGGGTGAAGTTTGTCTCTAATAGTGTTTTGATTCTCTGAACAATGTCTTGGAGCTTTTAATGTAGCACTGTGTTGCTGCATAAATTATTAGAGAGCAGACCCTGATTTAATTTTCGCTCGAATATTCAAATAAACTAGACGTACCCTGTGGCTTACATAGTATGAAATATTAAAGCTGTCGATATCCAAATAGAGACTAGGAAAGCCATAGAGACTCAATATTTTATTTTGCATTTCCAGGGAAAGTCTGCAAACACAATTGCTTAATAAATGTGTCTTTCGGTTTAATTATAAAACGGTATGTTTGCGTTTATTCTAAAAGTCACTTACATAATCTTTTCAAAATAAGTTTTCCCCATAAGCAAAGATGATTGTATTTCTATTCTAAATAGTAATAGGCTTTCAATGATTAATACAGTAACGAAATACCCTGAAATACTCAAAGAACAAAATAAAGAGCTGGTTAAAAAAAGTGAATTCACCGAAGTTCAAACAAACTTTTTTAAAATTCTGAACGTCATTTTAAACTTTCTGTCATGTTTTTAACACGTTTTGCGTCTTATAATAAATTATTTTGTATTTAATGAATTACTTTTATTGTTTTTATTTGTTATAGTATAGAATTTCAAACTCGTCATTCGAAGAAAGCTAAATGCGTATTGTTGCTGGATGCTGTTTAATGTTCTTTAACAATCGCTGTATTCTTTCTATGGGTTTGATCAGTTTGATCACACATAGTGTGACAAAGATAGACTCAAATTTGCTTGACTGCATTAGTAGTATCACTTGCCTGATCGATCACACCCTAAAGTAAATTTACCTGAATCGGTTTATTGGCAGAAGTCAAGCAGTCCTGTTGAACTGACCATTGCAGCATGGACTTAAGTGAGACTTGAAATTTATTTTCTCCACAGATAACTAAGTATTCAAGATTTAGCTCTTTCACCTTATCATTCCATGTGTAGTGAGTAATTAATGTTGGATATAGAAACTTTTGTCGTTGATAACATTTGTCAATGACAAAATATTTAACATATTTAACTTCATGAGTTACATTTTTAGGGAAGCCGTAATTTCTGGTAGTAGGTCAGAAAGTTTTTATGCTAAATATATCACTTGGAAAAATATTTTTTTTTCGAACTAATTTAAATTCTGAAATACCGAATATATACTTTAAATTAAAAAAGATATGTGTGTTATACACAGCAAGGTTGAGAAAATAAAATAATAGCAGTAACTTTTTGTGTTTGTATCTTTTTGTTTTTGGATATTTTTGATTTTCGGATTGGTGTATTTGTTTGTTCAATGCACCAGAAAAATATGTACATTATTTAATTATAATTAATGACTCTTAAATACATTCTCCTACAACATCAACATTTGGTTTGTTGTTGAAGTGGTTTAAGATTGCAATTGCTATTATTCAAATAATCGCATTTTCTGAGGCTCAGCCTTTCTTCTGCGTGGAAACGGATTGTCAGTGTGTTTCGTGTATTTAGAGACCTGTGTATTTGAAAATGCTTTGTGAAAGAGAGCATGTGATCTATGGCTCTGGTCTCTGATCGATATATCCGCATTCTGATCGATTGGTATGGCAGGATTCTCAGGGACCTGATTTAAAAGCCTTCATCAGAAAATGTTCAGTCTAAGCCAAACGCCGCATTTAAAACAATTCGTTTTTAATAGTAAAAAACGTATTGTTCAACATTTTATGTTTCAGCATTTTAAATGTGCGTTTTTTCTAATTTTTAAATAAATTCAAGTAATATTTGATATCAAGTAGGCTTCTATATTTTATATGCTGTATTTATTATTTTAAGCTTTAGTGTTTCGGCCTATATGCATTATCACAAAGTTTTCTGTTAAAGATTTACATAAAACCCGTTTAGCACCATTTGGGCCTAGTGCTAATCAAAATATAAAGATTATACGTTTTTACATTTTTTTGTGGCATAAGTTCAAAACTAAATCGTATTTGACCTGGTGCTTTTTTCATGAAGGCCTACTGACACATACGCTTCAGTTATTATATATTAAAGTTAACTTTTCATTTTTAAATTTAAAGTTGAGCATTTTATTTTCCCATTTTCTGATATTTATTATTTCTTTATGTAGGCTATAGATTAATATATATTTTTTTAAAAGACTTAGAAAAGATTTCTGCATACTCGGTCTGATCATCATTTAAATGACCAGCGTCATTTAAATATGATCGAATTTATCGATTATTGTAGCCAGTTTCCACAGATGTCATACTTTACTTTTTTTAAAATCTGACCTCTGATTTACATTACGGTGAGTCTTCAGGATGTGAAGAAAAAAAAACGCTAATCATAAAGCATGTCTTCGTCACATATTTTGTTCTGTCTATATAAACACCTTTTACTCAGATTGTAAAGTACCAATTTTTTTCACAAAGACGTATTGACTTGTAAGGCATTTGTATCATTTTGCTACAGCAAAAGGGAAAAATAATCCTCAATACGAAATCTGGCCTATTTAATTTCTTAAAGGGTTTAAAGCTCATAAGTAGGCCTAAATCTCACAGACGATTGTCAGACACAAGTTTCCTTATTATTTGTAGTTTACATTACATATAATAAAAAAATAATAATATAAACGTAATAATAGTTAGATTAATAGGCTATTATCTGATCAATAGGCCTAGTAGTTAAATTCCTTAACAGCCGTTTGGCGTTTTAATTATTTTTATTCCGTTTATAGGCTAACCATTATTACCATATATTAATGTCGTTATATTCATGTTACATATTTATTTTATGTTGTATAATTATTTATTATTTAGCATTTTGTGATGTCACTCGTGTCTAGAACTTTCGAGCGTGCTTGTTTTTCGCTTAAAGCATTTTATAATTTTAGTTAATTTTAAAAGTCTTTAATTTTCAAAACCCCGATCTGTGAACAAAAATAACTTTATTTTTCTTGTCTAGAAAGAATCATATTCAGCATACTGTTATGCAAAGTCAACATACTGTACCTGGTGCAAATTGTTTTCATTTATAGTATGTAATAACTCCTGGTAGAGCAGTGAATTTAGAGTCATCAATATCTGTGTACGCGCGTGTGTGTGCGCACCTTCAGCTTTCAATAAAGGCTTTAGACGGAGAGAGAAATAGAGAGGAAAAAACACTCCCAGCCTCCACAGCCGAGAAAGCACCGGTTGCTAGGCGACAGGCGAAGGAGAGATGGATTGAAAAGGCATACTCGATCAATTCCGGTGAGAGTGAGGGAAAAAGGAGAGAGTGACCCAGAGAAAGAGAGAGGGAGAAAGAAAGCGAAAATATACTGCAATGTTAAAAAAAAAAACATTGTTTTGTCTCAGCTACTTGCACCTGCCGTCGCCAAAACAGTCACTCCCGCCATTTTCAGAGTGACCTCAAAAGTGGCCGTCCACCTGCCTCGAATACTACGCAACTGATTGGGGACTTTTTTGTGTGCAATTCACAGTCCAATTCGACAGATCCGAACAGATGCCCTCCACCCCTCCACTGCAAGCCACACACACGCACGCGCACTCACACCCTGCAGTGTGTCTGCACAGAGCAGTGTTGAGTGTATCGACTGTGTATTGATCCTTCCACTCACCTCCCTGCAGTCAGCTCTTGTCCTACATAGCAAGGCCTGTCTGATTCCTCCATTAATGGCCCTTATCCAGCGCCAATCTTTATTTAAACTGAAAAGTAGGAATCAGCACCCCTCCCCTTCCCGCTGTTCGTTCGTTCTTTTGCTTTCTTTCTTACTTTCCTTTATTTCTTCCCGTCTGTTTTTTATTCACTTTTACATGTTGCTCTTGTGGCAACGTCGAAATAACTGCTTCACTCAGACCCGAGTTTTCTGCGCATGACTCAAACTCTTCTCTGGAAACCCACGGGGAATCCTTATCTTCATCGTGCAGAAACAAGCCATAAGCAATAAGACGTTGGTTTCTATCTGTGTTGGCACACACAATGGGGATTAATTGATCTCCTAATACCTCAGATAAATCAATGTCCACCCCCACCCCCTTTGTTTTTTTGCCCAATCAGAGCAGGTGACATTGGATCAACGGATCTCCTCGGCCAATAGGGTTTGGGGTGAGTGCGGATCGACAGCAGTCGACGATGGTTGAAGTCAATCAAATTGGCATTGGCAAGGGAGCTGGATGGACTTAGTGCTCAAAATAGTCTTCCTCGCCACAAGCTATATCTACAATCGAGAATAAAAGATGTAGCTAATACACCGCGTATACGTTACTGTTTGTACAACTGTGAAAATTGAAAACAAAATAATGTACACTGTAATTAAAAAAAAGCCCCCATGACACTCAAATGACAGTTTTTATATGGTTTGTTTGTGTTGTCCACTCACAGCAAGGTTGCTGGTTTGAGGCCCGACTGGGCCAGGTGGCATTACTTTGTAGAGTTTGGGTTTTCTCCAGGTGCCCCCACAGTTCAAAGACATGCAGTATAGGTAAATTAGATAAACTAAATTGGTTATAGTGTGTGTCTGTAACAGAGTGTATGGATGTTTCCCAGGGGTTCATGAGTGTATTCCCAGTGCTGGGTTGTGGCTGGAAAGGTATCTGCTGCATAAAACATATGCCAGAGTAATTGGTGGTTCATTCTGCTGTGGTGACCCCTGATAACCCTGCTGAAAAAAACAGCTTAAACCAGCCTAGGCTGGTTGGGTGGTTTTAGCTGGTCAACCAAGCTGGTTTTACAGTGGTTTTGGCCATTCCAGGCTGGTTGCCAGCCATTTCCAGCCTGGTCTTAGCTGGTCATGCTGAGAGATGACCGGCTAAAACCATCTTGACCAACCGGAAGCCAAAACCAGCCAAAACCAGCTTTGTCCAGCTTAAACCAGACTGGTCAAGCTCATTTTCCAGCCTGACTAAGACCAGGCTGGAAATGGCCGCAAACCAGCCTGGAAATGGCCAAAACCCCTCTAAAACCTGCCTGATCGACCAACTAAAATAAGCCAACCAGCTTAGGCTGGTTCAAGCTGATTTTTTTCTGCAGGTAAATCAGGGACTAAGCCAAAGGAAAGTGAATGAGTGCTTTTGCTTGTTTACGCAATTATTCTGTTTGGCAAACAGCACGTATATGAGATAAATGATTCAGACACTGTAAACCACCGCCAAATGCAATCTGCTGCAGTAAAGAGACACAATAGCATACAGCATTCAAAACATATTAAGACCCATTTTAGGTCTGCATAAAATGCTACATTTTAAATTGATATGGATGAGACCTCTACATTACTAGTTGTGGCTGACATAAACTGTCAGATGCAACCTTTCCAAACCTGTTTAAAAGGGTTAGTTCACTCAAAAAGAAAACTCTGGACTCACCCTAGTGTCGTTCCATTTTCCCGAGACCTTTTTTCATCTTCAAAACACAAAAATAAAGATATTTTAGATGAAATCCGAGAGCTCCTTCATAGACAGCAATGGTATTGAGATGTTCAAAGTCCAGAAAAACAACCAAAAACACTCAAAATATTCAATGTCACTAAGCTTAAAAAAATATTTAAAAAAAATAAACTGTAAAAACGTATGTTTTTTGGCCAATGTCTTCCATATAAGATCAGGGTGTATGTCTTACATAGGGAAACAAAGTGCTATTGGCCTTTTTTTTTAAAAAAAGTAGAAGACCCCCTTTTGTGTCCCCTTCTTATTTTGGTAAAAATCACACCACACATTGAATAACTCTGTATGCTCAAGGCACTTGGGGACCTTTAAAGTAAAACTTTGGTTGGCTGTTCATCAGCTTAAAAATATATTATGAAAGTGGTATCTGCCTATTTGAAATTATAGTGGCCAGGTTATAGAGACGTGGACTGCTATTTTCTTTAAAATTTAGAAAAATGTAAACAATATCTTTATTATTAGTATTATTGTACATTTCATCATTATAGTTAATTTCCTTGGAAATAACTATTTTCATAATTTTGTTTGTGAATGTTTTGTATGTTTATCAAATTTAATAGGCCGTTTACCCCAACTAAGGTCTGTGCATTGACATACTGTACATGATAGAGCTACGTCCTGAATAATTTCCCACTGACCTTTAGTGCTGAGCTGCTGAAATCTCCTGTTTCTATTTTAGATATCGTCTAGATACTCTGCCTCTTTGTTTTGCATTCTTTATTTTTTTTCCACTTCAAATTCCATTCGTTTACCACAGTCATGATTTATCCAAACATTTTGTATCAAACACTGCTAAAAATATTCCCTTTCTTTCTCAAAATATTGATTTTGCCTGTAGCATTGTCTATGGTATGTGTGTGTGCGTGTGAGTCTTTGGATGTGTTTTATCGGGGTAAGGAAGGGGGGGGGACCAACATTAAAGCAGAAAATGGGTTCAAATACTGTGTTTTTCCACTTTTAATAAAATCCTTGAATCGTCAAACACCACACAATCATCTTCATCAGCTTTGCTCCTCAACACGTCTTCAATTCCTTGGAGTGATTTGACATGTGCTTAACTTTTACCAGACAATCCCATTCAAGTACACTATGAATTTTGCAAGTTAGTCATTTGCAAAATGGATGAAAAGCATATAATTTTGCTGCAACAATCGCAGGCTCTTTTGTCGTCGGGGCATAATGGAAATGGAGGGAACTGATCAATAGGTTATTGATTTTCATTGGATGGAGTTGGGGGAATTGAGAGAAAGCGAACGAGGAAGAAAGAGAGAGGCGGTGGGGGCTGACTGTGAAATGTGGGTTTTTGAAATCTTCTGTTTAGAAGATGAATGCTTCTACTGGTAGCAGGTGATCTTGTTTGTCTCCTCGTTCTTGGCTGTTTTGAAACAATTCTGGTGCATTGTGGGATTGGCTGACTCATGGGGCAGAGTTCACCTTCTTAAAACCGTGTTGCCAAAACACATTGTGTGAACTTTAGTCTGTGTCTGTTGGGCCTCTACATTGAAAAATCTACCAATAAGAAATTATTCATTTTATAGAACACAAAAGGTATTCTGAAAAATCTGTTATGGACCCCATTTTGTTTTGGAGCTTATTGTCTTTCACTGTACACACAAAATCTATTCAACATACTGTATTTTCTTTTGTGTTCCAGAGAAGAATGAAAATCTTGAGCATCACGATGGTGAAAAAACATTCTTCATTTTTGGGTGAATTATCCATGTTTGTATTCTTAACCCTACGTCGCTCAAGAATATTTGTCCGCCTGATAATAAAAAAACTGACATTATGTACAACTTTATAATCATTACTATGCTTTATCTCGGTGTTTAATAGCAAGTACGAATTGATCCATACGTGAAGCCGGCTGGCCTACACTTTCCAGTGTTTGGGGTGCAGGCTATGTTATCTGGGCTGGTATCGTAGGCGGATGTGTGTTGATATGTGTGTATGGCGTGTTAATGCGTGAAGCTGGACTTGCATTGATCTCTGCGCAGGATGTCAAACATTTTAGCGGCGATCTCGTCCTTGTTATTGCTCTCCACCACCAGGCTGTTAATGCATAAAAAATCGTTTGTCCCCATGTTTTCCTCCCCATCTCAATTGGACGCCCAGAGCAACAGAAGAATACCACGTTGTTGCACTCCTCCCCCTCCCTTCTTTCTCTTCTCCTCGTCCCTCATCCTTCCATTTTTGTGTCCATCTATCTTTACGACACCTGGTTTCATCTCCTTAATGTTTCCGGACTTGACAGTCTCCCTGGTCAAAAATTCTTAATTAAACCTGCTGTGTGTATTTGCAGTTAGGCAAATTGCAACCTGACAGGGCTAATAAAAACATTTTCAAAAGAGGGAAAGCGAAGGAACCGAGCGAAGGTGTGGAGAACCATCATGCACACCCCAACAACCCTATCTGTTCCTTCCTCTCTTTATCACTGTCAGCCATTCCCTGCATCCTCGCATTTTCTACATCACAGCCCAGAGGAAGAAGGATTGATAAATATTGCGGGTCTACTTTTGCCGTTCTTTAATCTCTCTCCCTTTTTGTTTTGGCCTGCGGGACTCATTGATTACAACATTTAAATCAAAAATCCTGGAGATACAGATATGAAAGTTTTGTTTGCAAGGTTTTCTCTCCTCCATGGTACTTACCCTGCTCAGTTTGAGGAAGCATGTACCTTCAAGCAAGCTTCCAGGAATGTAGCCAGCACGGTGATTTTGTACCTGCAGAAATATAACAATAGTAGGCATGGGCCGGTATAAGATTCTGACGGTATGATAACCTTGGATAAAAATATCACGGTTTCACGGTATGACGGTTTTGTGATTACTGCTCTAAAATATGCTTTTTTTAAATGTCTGGCTAAAAACAAAACCTTTTTCCCCTTTGAACACAATTTATTTTATTTTGAGAAACATTTAAAGTATTTTGGGGCAGTAAACAAGTCAGGCTAAATAATTCAAGTGAATCCTCGACTTCTGCGGTCTTCATTTGTTTCAAAAACACAGATTTCTTAACAATTTACACCTAAAAATAAATAAATAAATAAATAAATAAAATTACACATACCTTAGGAACGTTATAGCAGAAAATTTTGGCGGTATGAAAACCTTGACTTTTCCAAACCGCAGTATACCTGTAAACAATAGATCAGTATAATTAAATGTCTTTGGGTCCAGCTACTGACCTGAAAAGTCATAGATGTTTACCTTTTAGGATCCATGAAGGCCACACAGTCTTCAATAATTGTTAATACCTTGATTCCTTGACATATTTCAGTTTATTTTCCAATCATCTTTGTTGTCAGGATTTATCTCTGTTGAGCCTGCACCTATTTAATTCACTGCATTTAAAGAGGGGAAAACATGTGAATTCTTCACAGTAGATTCACCATTGATTCTACATTTCAGCTTAATGATCAGTCATACTTCTTAAAAACGTTTTACTCTTCACTTAATTTGAATAAATATACAACAAAAGCTCTATACAGCATATTGTGTCACAGAAATGTTGTAAGACACAGCTGTACATGAACTGACACCTTGTTGCCCATATGCCTATCACTTATCTGATGTGTGAGAAATCCATCTCTGTAGCGTCAGGCCTCCCTATGAAAGACCACTAGGCTCCTCACACCTCTGCTAATAGTGTATGAGATCCATACCTTTAGCTGAACACCCTGTGGTATTGCTTGCTCATGCGAGAGAGCGGACATCGGCTGTTATAGTCACAGATGTCTTAAGGAAGAGCAGGAAGCAGTGGTGTCACCATGTTGTGTCGCACACCTCAGAAAAAGGACTCTCGTGTTCTGCAGCATGTCGTTATTGTCATGGTGTTAAATGTGTGTGTGATTGCAAGAGCCTCTTTAGTGGAGGACACTGCAGCTAATCAGCCAAGAGGTCCTGTAGGGTGTTAGTCCTAGCATTGGAGAGTCCTCCTCTCCTCTCCAAGAGTCTTGACATCTCTTAACCTCTGTCAGTTGTAATGGTGTCACTAACTGTGTTTTCTCCTAGCACACAAAGCCAAACAGCTCCTTGTTGGCTTACTCTCCATGCTGCTGTGGGGGAAAAAAGACAAAAACAAGGTGAAAAGGTAGTGCTTGGATACTTGTAAAAAAATGTTGTTAATGTTAATCCAGGTTACTACGATAAACATGCTTGCATTTGTTGTAATAACAAAAGAACTGTAGTTTTATTCAGTGAAGTCATTATGATAAAATTAAGCATGGTTTTACTAATAAAAAAAACATAGTTAAACTATAGTAACCACAAATCAGCCATTGGTTTGCTACACTAACCATATGGTATTTGAAGTAAAACTGTGGTTATAAACGTAATAGATATTGTAAAAAATGTTTGCTTTAATAAAACCCTCGTTAATTTTTGTAAGCCTTTTTTTTTTTACTTTTTTGCAAGGTTTTAGTCATTTCAGTTTAATTGTTCTTCAGAATCAGTTTATGCTAGTCAATATATGCTACATGTAACAAGCATGACAGGAATATAAAATCTGTTTGCCTCCTTCAGGGTGTTTATAAATTCATTCAGACATTAAACATCACAAGACGTCGTATTTACATTTCAGAATTCGAAATTCTACGTAACGAAAGTATTGTACGCAGGGGATGTGTTTTGAGGTATGTCCAGGTAAAACATTGCTGTATCTATGTCAGGCAAACAAACACTTGGGTACATAATATACAAATAAGTGAATGGGATGGTAAATGTCTAAAAATAAGTGTACGTTATTTTAATAAGAAATGACGGAAACATCCGTAATGTTTTTCTAAGCGACGTGACGTTGTACGACTCTTACCTGTTAGCAGCAAAATCTTCCCAGTTGGAATTGAAGGAAACATCTGAACAGATTCACATCAAAGGAAAATAAAAGGTGAGTGTGTACTTAAATTGTATATAAATGTTGGTCAACGTGGACGTTATAAGAATTCCGGTCAGTTCCCAGAGCACTTCAAATACATTCCAGAGCACTTCCCATTGTCAACAAAATAGTAGTCACGTTAAACATCTTAAAATAATTTAGCTCTTACTTTTTTGTAAAAAAAAAAAAATGTTATATTTAAACTTATAATTAAACCGTTTTTATCGTTTATCGACCAATCCACACTTACCGAATAGTGAACTGTTTCCATGGTTACCAGACACACACACACACACACACACACGTACACAATTTTGTAATTTAAAAAATTGTATTTGAATACTGTAGTAATTTCTGGAAGATCTGGAAAACTGCTACTTTTATATATATTAAAAAAAGTTTATTCACGGGCCTATATAAAATAACTCAACTCTACTATATAAAATAAATTAATATTTTTTAAAAATGTCCAAAGTCCAAAGACATGTGGTATAGGTGAATTGGGTAAGCTAAATTGTCCGTAGTGTATGAGTGTCATTGTTTCCCAGAGATGGGTTGCAGCTGGAAGGACATCCGCTGCATAAAACATATGCTGGATAAGTTGGCGGTTCATTCCACTGTGGCGACCCCAGATTAATAATAAGGGGAACATTGGCTAGATGTAATAGTAATAAACCAAGGGTTTAGTGTGCAGAATGCGTAATAATAATAATAATGTTTTTTGGTTAACCACAGATTTACCACAAATGTTAAATATGGTCAAACTAATGAAGTAAAACTATGGTTAGGTTACTTTTGTGGATAATGCTTGTGTGTGTGTAAAACAGTGGTCAGTGTTTTGTATGGATGGAGAGAACGATGAATAGGAAGAAGGGACTAAAGTGACACTAGCGTTGCTGGTGTCTGTAAGTGGGGTCATAAGCTTGGGGTCAGAGCTGGAGGGTGAAAGGTCACAGCTCCTATTAAAATACCTTTTAAGAGTCCTTTGGAGATCTTATGTAATAGCACTGTCTTGACCGGACGTTGTTAACCTGTATATGAGGGATGCTTCCTCTGAATATATCTTGACCTGTTGGAGGTTAATGAGAATGTGGGAGTGCTGGTCAAGTTAGCGGTTTCCTTTAAAGGGGTAGTTCATAAAAAATTAAATGTATTAACCACATTATGGGATCTTTTTGTTGTTGTTGTTGTTAATGTTGAACACTAAAGAAGATTGAAACTAGATTGAAAAGAAGCTATTGAAGATAAAAATAGAAGTAGATGGCTACCAGTTCATAACATTCTTCAAAGTATAGTCTTTTGTGTTCAGCAGAAGAAAGAAAATTGAACGTCTTTTTGGAACCACTTGAGGATAGGTAAAGGATGCTAGAATTTTCTCGCGTGCAATCACTTTATTCAATCTATTTTTTATAATGCATGATGCATTTTAAAAGGTTTTTTAAAAGTATAACAAAATTGCATACCTATTGAATTTCGTAAAATATATATTGTTTTTGTGAATGAGTCTGACAACAACAGGTTTTGCTGTTGTTTATGATATTTCAACCCTAAATGTATGCATTTTAAAATTTTTATAAAAAAGTACAACAGATGTGCAATGATATGTAGTTACTTAGTGCACCTTAAAACATGTTTTTAGATTACATTTAGCAGTATTCAATATAAAAATAAAGGGCAGAGCAATTCGGAAGTAATACTAAGTAATACTAATGGACAACATGTAATTTACACTTATGCCATGCACTTTGTCATTCCAATTGTAATAAATTAAACCTGTAATAGATCCAACATGGACACTGCAATGCAGATTATTACAGAATATTCATTAATAACAGCACATACCTGGTGCCTTTGTTAGAGATACGCCATCCACCTTCACCTATGCCCCTCTTTATCCTCCTCTATCTCTCTCTCTCTCTCCATCTTCTCTTAACTCATCTTCCCTCCCCCATCCTACCCTTCTATCAGTCCATGACCATTACGCTCATAAATCAATATTGACGACCCATCATGCGAAGAATGAATTACGGGGCTGTGGATGGCTATAGTCATGTGACCACCGGGTCTTACATTATGTTTCAGCCATTTAGTTGACGCCATTATGCATGGAGACCTGGGATGAAGTCCTTTCAATTCGAGGGAGAGGAAGGAGACACATTACGGTCTTTAAAAGCACTTCATTGCTGTTTCTCTTCAACTGATAATAAACGAGGTGTGAAAGAAATGAATAGGCCGGTTGGCGATGCAAAGCAGATACTGTAGCTCTTAACAAGAAGTTTCATACAAACACTCACCCACACGTCCACGCAGGGGGAATATGATCGATGCTTCATTTTGAGTGTTCTGATGCATTCACACATCGTGAGTAATCAAAATGATGTCCGATTATGCTTTTCACAAGGTGTCCATGTATTTAGAGAAGATGTAGTGTTCTGGTTTGCTTATCTGCAGAACTGAGGGACGAGGCCTGTGCTTAAGCCTCCGAATGAAAATATGTGGGCAGCTAAGAGAGCCAATCGGAGAAGTGCTTTCATTGCCCTCTGGCCACTCGTGACCTCTTGACCCTGGCCATGACCCCTTAGGCCAAAGGTTACCCTCAGGGGTCAAAAAAGGATCAGGTCCAAGAGTTGTCGTCATGGAAACCACTAGAGAGAGATGGAGATAGGGAGGTAGAGGAGAGATCATGGTGCTTGCAGAGGTCCTCTTTGTTTCATCGTCCAGTGGTTTTGTGTGTTTAGGATCCCCCTGCTGGTCAAAACCAGTTGGTTTAAGGCTAAAAAAGAGAATTGAAAGCTGGTGAAGTCCACTAGTTCATATATTCATTTTCTTTTTGGCTTAGTCCCTTTATTGATCTGGGGTCGCCACAGCGGAATGAACCGCCAACTTATCCAGCATTTGTTTTACGCAGCGGATAGCCTTCCAGCTGCAACCCATCTCTGGGAAACATTCATACACACTCATTCATATGCATACACTGCGGACAACTTAGCCTACCCAATTCACCTGTACCACATGTCTTAAGACTGTGGGGGAAACCGGAGCACCCGGAGGAAACCCACGCAACCACGGGGAGAACATGCAAACTCCACACAGAAATGCCAACTGACCCAGCCGAGGCTCGAACCAGTGACCTTCTTGCTGTGAGGCGAACGTGCTACTCACTACGCCAGTCCACTAGTTGTTTTTATTTAATTTCCCTGCTAAGTACATAGAGTTTGGGGGGGACGTGACTTCAACATGTCATGTTCTTTTCTAAAGGAGCTGTTGACTTGGTCTTGAACCAGATTTTGGTAAAAACCCAAACAGTACAAACATGAAAATATAACAAAACAAAGAAAAAATCTGAATTGTTATAACAATGAAATGACACAAGGAGAAAGTACTGAACTACTGAAACGTATTTAATACTTTGTATAAAAAGCTTCTTTGGTGATGGCAGATTAAAGACACCGCTCATATGGAGAATGAAGCTATATGCATTGCTCAGGTGTGAGTTTTTCACAGACTTCAAATCTGTGTGTTAAAATCTTGATGGTTCTGTGGTTCTCATCTATCAAATCTGATCTTTATTTTATATGTTATATTAGATTTAAGTCAGGTGATTGGCTGGGCCATTCTGTTGTTTGATTTTCTTTCTTTTTGTTCTGAAACCAATTGAGAGTTTCATTGGCTGTGTTTTGGATGATTGTCTTGCTGAAATGTCCACTCTGATTTTATCTTCATCATCCTGATAATGTAGATGTTGGACTGAAGCAGCTAATATTAATTTACACAGATGAAGGGCAGAGGGTTGCTGAACTACCGGAGATTTCAGCTGCTGTCTGGGCTTTCATTGCGTTTCTACAAGGCCACTGCCTTTTCACTGCCTTTCTAGAAATATGTTTTCTGAGAAAAACTGATGTGTTGAATGCTTATTCCCCCCACTGTATCAGAAGTTTAAAAATGTATTTAAAAAAATAGTGCAGTTAAAAAATAAATTATAACTAATAAAAAATTGGGTTGGGTGTGTCTAAATTTTACACAAAATTCAGTTGAAACAAGTCACTGTTTTTTAGAGAATTTATTATCAGATTCATCTGTTTTGTCTTTAATAAAGCTCTTATTTATTGCCAGTTAACTCCAAGGTGTTCACTGTTTAAATGTCTCTTGGGTTTAAAATTAAATCCTCAACAAGCACAAATAGCTGGGTGTCCAAGTAATTAATAATGGATCAAGTAGTTGAAATCATCTTATTTTTACTCTTATTATTCACTGCAGAAGAATTCTATTTCCTGTGAACCTTTCCCTTATAAAAAAAATGAACCATGATTTTGTTATAGTAAAAGTGCAGTTTAAAAAAAGATTTGATATTTTTTGTTCTGTTGTAGCAAGTAAATAGTTCGACTGATGTTCGTGTAGCAAAACTATGGTTGAATGTTTGTCATCATGGAAAAACTGTCAAGCTATTCACCCTGTCATTTTTTCTTCTGTTAAAAGAAGGTAATTTGAAAAATGTTGGAAACTAGCAGCCATTGACATCCTTAGTATTTGCTCTTGTCAGTGATTAGGCTACCGGTTTCCAATATTCACATAACACATCTTCTTTTTGTGTTTAGAAAACAGAAAAAAATCACAAAGGTTTTGAACCACTTGAAGGTAATAAAATAGTGACTAGATTTTTTTTTTTTTTTTTTTACTTCAGTAACAATGGTTTTTAATGTTATTAAAACCAGTAATTTTGCAATTAATGGTTGATAACCCAGTGCAGTAAAGTGTAAATCTAAAAAGTGTAAGGCTAAAAACAACTGTGATTTGGAACAATCTTCCACTGTCCATAAGAACTTCTCCAACATTTGAGTCCTTTCAAAAGGCCCTAAAAACACACTTATTTTCTTTAGCTTTTAATCATGTGTTGTGATTTTATGTATTTTAGTTTTGTGTATGTTTGCAGGTGTTTTATGTGTTGTTGTTTTTTATGTACAGCACTTTGAGCATAAACTGAGTTGAGTTGATTATGATACTGATAATAAAATAAATGTTAATGCTAACAAATATCATTTTGTAACAGTCAGCATAATGGTTTATTTACAGCTAAAATTACTGGAAGCAAATGACACAGTATGTTGAGCACTTTCAAGTTAAAGATGAGGTTGATAAGTAAGTCCTCCGTGTTTATTTTCATAAGTAAGCATATTACGCCACCTAGTGGTTATATTGTGTATCGATACCTTTAAAAATATCTGAGAAAGTCCCGTTTAAGAATAATGCATATTTAATAATTAAGCTTAATATTTTTTAAAGAACGTTTCTCCAACACTGATATTAGTGTAAATTACACTGTAACAAATACGTTTACTTCAAAATCACCCAAATTTTTCGGTATCAGTCTTTGTGAGTGAGGATTCAGATCTGTATTAAGAGGCAGCCTGAAAAAAATCTGATGATCTGGGGTAAGTCTGTCTTAACCAAACTGTGCCGATCCTGAGCCGCCGCAGTTAATCACCAGGTAGCAGAAAGCTTTGGCACCACGAAGGCGTTTGATCAAATCAGCTTTGGAATGCTGAATAGGACTAAGACCGTGGCCAGAATGTTTTGATCGGCCTTTGCCCTACGACTCATCTCTTCTTACCCCACAGTCCGTTAATCAGGCCCATTAATCTCCGCCTCGTCCCGTCCCCTCCCATGTACCTAATTAGATTAGGGGGATCAACACACCAAGCACTGCTCCACCACAGCTTAATGGGGCTGAGGGGACAGGCTTTTGATTAGAGTGAGCATAAAAGAAGGAACAGAAGTCAGTAATGCACGCATATGGGCCTTCAGGAGGGTCAAGATCAGGGGCGGACCTAGAAAATTATTTATGGAGTGGCAAGAAATATGAGGGGTGACTAACACTGAAGCAATCATCATTACACAGGCTGTACTGCGTCAACAACAAATTTTATTTAGTTGTAACTTACAAGAAACGATAAGAAAATGTTATAGAGGAGGGACAATCTCATGACAATTCTTAACTTTTTGATTTTGTGGCTAATCCGTACATTTTAGTAGGGATTGCTACATTTGCTTTTCTTATCCTGAATGATGGTTGGGTTTAGGGGTGGGTTAGGTACCACGCTTCCTTTTTGAAATCGTACATTTTTGTATGGACTTTTAATTTCAGTCAGCCAGCCCCAGGGTTTCCGGTGAGTTGTCATCCCATACAAAAAGCATACATTTTCT
>CAIGQQ010037719.1:12733157-12796333 GCA_903798035.1 Danio albolineatus | reverse complement strand
AGAGAGAGAGAGAGAGTGCAAATTGCAACCTGTTCAACAGCTTGTATCTTATAAGCATAAGGCGCGCATATGCAAGAGAATTAACGTCCTAAAGCTGTCAAAGGCAAGAGGATTTAATGCCGAGGACCATTCATGGGAATTAAGCAAATTAATGCAAAGAAAAGAAAGATTTGGTTAAGAAATATTAATTAGAAGGCTTTGTAACCGTGATAATTGCTTAAAAACCTTGTTTCTTGGGTTAGTTCCCACTCCTCACTCCCATAATGTATAATTAGCTGTTTTCATGTCACAATACAATATTTTAAAAATAAATATAGAAAAAAGAATAATAATCTACTCCTTAAATAAATTGTTGAATAATATTAATAATAAATACTATTTATACATTTTATAAATGTAAATGTATTTTACTAGAAAATATTGTAAAAGTGATATTTAAATACAGACTTACTATTTTCTATGTGAATGTATTTTCAAATGTAATTTTTTCTAGTGATTCATATCGGATCCTTCAGAAATCCTACTACTACTACTACTACTATTAATATTTTTAAGGGTGGCATGGTGGCTCAGTGTTTAGTACTGTAGCTTCACAGAAAGAAGGTCATTGGTTCGAGACCCTGCCAGTTGGCATTTCTGTGTTGAGTTTGCATGTTCTCCCTGTGTTTGCGTGGGTTTCCACCGGGTGCTCCGATTTCCCCCACAGTCTAAAGTCTTTTGTGGAAAAAAATACTTTTAAAAAATAGTATTATAAACAAACGGAATAACCCAGGTTTAAAAATAACTAGAGGCTAAAAGGATGGTTAACCCAAAAATGAGAATTTCCTCACTGTTTCCTCACACTCAAGTGGTTCTAAACTTTTATAAATTTCTTTCATACGTTGAACACAACACAAAATATTCAGAAGAATATTGGGAAAAAGCAGCCATTGACATCCACAGCAAGTACAAAAAATACAAAGGAAGTCAATGGCTGTTTTTCCCAACATTCTTTAAAATATCTTCTTTTGTGTTCAACAGATGACTAAAAATTCAAACAGGTTTACAACAAGTGAAGGATGAGTAAATGAAGACGAACTTTTGGGTGATCTATTCTGGTTCAAATGTAAAAACACCTGATGTAAATTTTAAGCGTATAAACAGTCGAAAATCTGAGCTCTCCAGATGATTATGTGAGTGACTTTGTACATCTCCATCTTTTTGAAAGTGAGGTGAGTCATTCTCAAGAAGCTGCTATATAGGCGTCAGAAGGGATGTAAGCTGAAATGAAATCATATTCGTTAATTCTTAGTCTTTAATTATTCCGTCCAGATGTCCCACATTAGCACACGACCCTCTTGCACAGTTTTTGAAGCTTCATCACGGCCCACACTCGACTGCCGTGTAGGTCTTCACCCGAGGAACGCTTACCAGATTATGCTGTGTGATAAGCTTCCTATTTTTCGAAACTGCATGGAGATTTATGGGATTATCTGGGTACTTATCCCGGAGTCGGCTTCGGGCAGCCTGCCGAAATCTCTTAGGGCTAAAGATTTGGCTTCTGAGCTCTTCTGTCTAATTATTATCTGGAGTGGCCGCATCCGTGAGGAATGTGTTCACTTTTTTTACACCAATGCATTATGCGTTTGCGAAGTGAAGCTCACACTCGCTGGGAAATTAAACGGTGTTATTGTATTACGGTACTTAAAAATTTGTTATGTTGCAGATTTTATGGTAACCCCATTTCACACCGTTTTCATATATCTGTTTAAGCACACTGGATTTTTTTATCATCCTTATGGACCTCATTAGTTCAGGCTTTAATTGTACACTGTGGTTTTGTTTATTTGATATTATTCTAGGTGGATTAGGGAATATTAAATGTTCAGTGTACTGATTGCCCAGTGTTGTTTAAGTGTATCTGAGATTATATACACTCGACGGCTACTTTATTTGGGACACCATACTAGTACTGGGTTTGACCCCCTTTTGCCCTCAGAACTGCCTTAATCCTTCATGGCATACTGTAGATTCAATAAGGTACTGGAAATATTCCTTAGAGATTTTGGTCCATATTGACATGATAGCAAGGTTTTTCGACTGTACATCCATGATGCGAATCTCCAGTTACACCACATCCCGAAGGTGTTCTATTGGATTGAGGTCTGGTGACTGTGGAGGCCATTTCTTTACCGTGAACTCATTGTCATGTTCAAGAAACCAGTCCGAGATGATTTTGAGATGATGCTTTATGACGTGGCGCAATATTCTGCTGGAAGTAGCCATTAGAAGATAGGTACACTGTGGTCATAAAGGGATGGACATGGTCAGCAACAATACTCAGGTAGGCTGTGGCAAAAAATCCCAGTAGATCAGCGGTTTCTGAAATACTCAGACCCGTTTGGCACCAACAACTATGCCGCGTTTAAAGACACTTAAATCACCTTTCTTCCCTATTTTGAGGATCGAATTGAACTTTGAAGATTGTCTTGAACATGTCTCCATGCCTAAATGCATTGAGTTGCTGCCATGTGATCGAAATTTTCGTTAACAAGGACTTGACTATACAAATACGATAACCATTTTTAAGGTATACCGCGGTATGGAAAAGTCAAGGTTTTCATACCGCCAACATTTTGTGCTATACCGTTCCTATATAAGGTACACAGCAAAAATTCCAGTGTTAGATATAGAGTGTGATTCTTTTGGTGTTGTTCAGTGTTACAACCAGAGCACATTTTAATCCACAAGTGTGAAGGAGCATATATTTGATTAATTTTTTTCAGTGTTAGACTTTTATTTCCCACCAGTGATGGGAAGTCCAGTTTCACAAACGGTGATCAAACCAGTATGTTTAAGCTTGAAGCATGTCTTGTTGCATTTTAAAATGCAAAGAGTTAAATGTATTGAAATGATTTCTAAAAACATTAATGTACATTTAATAAATTAAAACTATTTTCAATATAGTTGATCACTGTTATCGGTCAAACACACATTGATAATATAGGAAAAAAAGGTAATATATTAACACTTTGAAGGGTAACACACACTCCAGTTCGATGTAAGAAAAAACTCTCATTTCACATTTTAGAAAGTGTTATTTTAATTCCAAAATGGAGGGAGTCATATGTACACCCAAGGAGTGTTAAGTTAAACTCAAATTGAGTTAAATGAACACTGATCTTTTTGCTGTGTATGTGTAAGATTTTTTATTTACTTTTTTTATTTAGTTTTTTAGGTGTAAATTGTAAAGAAATCTGTGTTTTTGAAACTAATGAAGACAGCAGAAGTCAGCGATTCACTTGAGTTATTTAGCCTGACATGTTGTTTACTGCCCCAAAATACTTTAAATATTTCTCAAAATCAAATATATTGTGTTGAAAGGGGGGAAAAGGTTTTGATTTTTAGCAAGACGTTTAAAAAGAATATATATTTTAGAGCAGTAAACACAATTTAAATATATTTGATTTATTTTATTAGTGTTTTCATTTCAATATCAGGAAGAGTTTTAGTCATTCTGAAGTGGGGATTTAGCATTTGTTTTTGTATTTTTTAAAGAATATGTCTACGTATAGGGTTTGTTAATTTTATTTCAGTTTTATTTTAGTACTTAAATAAAGTGAAAAATATTGCCTTGGAAACTAAACAATAAAAAATAAAATATTTGGTGCTTTTTATGTTTCATTTTCGTTCAGGTAACTGAAACAATAAGCATAGTTCACAACAAGAAAAAGCATCAGCACATGCTTTTGTTTAAAATTATCATGTGATGTTCTTTATTTTATCTGCTGTTTTAACCCTATTTTTACTGCATTTTAAAAACTTTTAATAGTCTAATCTTGATATAATCTTGACAAACTATAAATCATATCCATATATCGTATATAATTTTTAAGTGTGCACTCAATCAGTGGGGCAACATTCAAAGGTTTAAATACACGACGGAGGGTGGATTCTGATTGGGTATTATTGCGCTTAAGAAAAACTATTGAAAGTGATTCCAAAGATAACATTTCCCTGTGCCAATAACATTGTCGTTATGGTGTGGACTTTCATACAATTTTCAAAGCTCTATAGCTAGCTAAGCTGTATTTATCATTCTTGGTGTGAGCAGGTCTTTACAGATCAAATAATAATAACGCAAGCTTTAATAGGAGAATAATGTAAGGGCAAATTTGATATATGATATGGATTTCTGCTATTAAGTTCTGAAAAAATGGTGCTGCATCATAACTTGCAGGTTTTTAATACAATGTTGGATGAGTGCTTTGCAATGTAACCATACCACAAACTGTTCCCATTACAATAACTTGGAATTCATAGGAAAAGACGATAATTTTCATCTATTTTATTGGTTTTCATTTTACAAACAAATGTGCATATTTAAAATATGGCTTAAATATATGTACATATTAATTTCCAGCACATGCAGAAATCCTTTCAGAGCAGATCTTGTTATATGAGTCCATGAAGGGCCGGTGTGCGTTGCGTCTGAAGTGCAGCCCAGCTCCAGTAGACTCTAGGCGGGAAGCACAATAACGGATGGGATGGTGGGCAACACCAGCACGGTGTCCGTTTCAGGCGGCCCAGGGTTTGGTAATGTGCGGGCAGAGCGAAGGGCAGCTGCCCTGTTACCCTGCGGATCCTCCTTCGAGCTCTCCGCCGGTGGTAGTCCCCATTCGAGAAGTCTTGAAAGTTGGCTGGATGAATTGCCCAGAAATGACCTTTGCCATTGTCACTGCGACCGGCTTTGATGAAGCACTCGTTTAAAGACAGATTGTGTCTGACACTGTTTCTCCAGTTCTTGTCCTGTTTAGAGGAGAGATTCAGAATTATGACTCCTATAAAGATCAAATGTTTGACATTTTATAATGAATCTGAGCATGAAAGTTCTATGCTAATGTTTGTGAAGGAGAAAAGCTCACAGCAATGTACGCTCTTAAACGGTTCTTAACTGGCATTGATGGTTCTGTGAATAATCGTATTATCCAAAGAACCTTTCCATTCCACAAGAGGTTCTTTATAGAGGAAAAGTGTTGTTTAGATTTTCACTTCTTTCTTAGTTCAAAGAAAAATGTTTCTTTTATGAACTAAGAAAGTCTATGGGGAGCCAAAACATTTTTTCTATGTCGTCACTGCAAAACCTGCACCATAAAACATTTTTGTGTTGTGTATTATTATTATTTAGTTGGTGATTTAAATTTGACTGTAATGTTAATGTTGAGTCTTAAATAATTGTACAAATTAAAGTAAGATATTTTGTATTAATGTCAAAAATACAGATTGTCAGATTGTGGAAAATCTAAACATCAATCTCTGATGTGGCTGAATATGATCTAAATATATATGACTTTGTAAAATTATACATTTCTATATATTTTCTTTTTTTTTCTTTGCCAGATGAAGCTTGTGATCAGCAGGATTAGTTAAATGGTTTGTTGACTTTCAGGGCACCGATGCCATGTAAGAACTATTTTTGTTTTTTCTTTGTGTAAAGAATGCTTTGAAATGTGAAAAAATGACATTCCACTTGGAAGATCCTTTAGCAAAATGGAAAGTTACATGGATATTTAAAATAGTTCATGGAACCAATGATGCCTATAAAGAATTCTTATGTTTCAAGAAAACAATTGGTTGTTAATAATTACGAACTAAAAGTACAGTACTGTATATAGTATAGAAGTAAGGATATCTTTAACTTTGGGAGATTTGTTTAAAATTACTTTTCCAAACCACAGCTTGCCAACAGAAGTCTTCTAGGAAGCTTACGCTCTTAAAGATAAAGGTTCCTATAGTGTTTATACAGAAACACCATAAGAGAACCATTTTTGGTTCCTTATAGAAACTTCCAGTCAAGTTTTATTTATTGTGAGAAACGTTTTGAAGACCCAGTGTATGCTTTTCCACGTTCAAGAACATTTTATGCAATGGAAAATTCTTCATAGAGACACTGATGTCAATGATAATTATTATTTTTTAAGACTGCATAGTTGTTTTTATTAAGGTACTGTACCTTGCTTTTGAAGTAAGGATAGTGATCCATGATCCACTGGTAAATATCACATAGCAGGAGCTTCTTTTCGTCTGAATCCAGGATGGCCATGGAAATGAGGGCAATGTAGGACTGTGCTGGCTTCTCGTCTGTTCCTTCGCTCTTTACATTTGTGTTCTCGTGATCCTCGTCGTTTTCCTGCTCCTCTGATTTTTCACTGTCCTGTTCTGAAAGAGATTTTTGTTCAGGTTCGTTGACTGTGGTTTGAAGATCTTCTGATGGATTGACATTGTCCTCTTGTTCTGCTCTTTCAGTGTTGCGTCCCTTATTGTACAACAGATAGTCGATGGTAAACTGAAGACCAAGTTGTTCTCGATTGCTGCGGCACAAGTTGTCCTCCATTTCTGTGTTGTTAGAGATCTTTGTGGCTGAAAGTTCAGTTTTTGGATCCAAGTTCATAACATTTTGTACTGTTTTTCCTTGTGCGTTTTTGAGAAGTGCTGTCTTAAGATTAGCCCAACAAACGATTAATTCGCCAACAATTGTGACGTCAGTCTTTGAGGCATGCGTGAATCGGGTAAACAGGTAAGTGCATCTGTTAAGATGCGTGTTTGTTCGTTTAGCCACCTGTTCGGACCGATAAACAATAACAACACCAGTTGCAAATTGTCCAAGAAAGGCTCCTCCAGAAAGACTTCCCTCACAATGACCAGTGCATTAACACCGCTTAATTTAAATGCTCTGCATATTTAACTATGTAATTAGCAGCAAAGTGGGGTACAAGAGAGTTAGAGGCAGGGGGTCTCATTGAAGGGGATTATTTTTATTAACCCAAGCAAGTCCTTGTAATTACGAGAGATTATGCAGATTAATGTACACAAATTGTCTCGGCCAGTTGCTGCAGTGATACAGCATGACCTCTGGGTGTGCTTATCCTGTTTGGGTCAAGTCTTTGGGACCAAAACAAAAGCATTTTGCATTTTAGATTTCCGTAGTTTAAAAAAAGGAGTTTTAAAAGTCAGGTTTCCCACATTAATGTCAAGACGAAGGATTAAAAGTTTACATCTTTTTTTTTTTTTTAAAGAAAAGGTTATTAGGCTTGGCTACTGTTTAAATATTGGTGGCCAAAAGAAAAGTATGATGTTCTTTAACATCAAAACAAGGTCATATTATTGGAAAATTCAATAAATGTAACTTTAGATGTAAATGTAACTTTGTTTTGTTTGGAATTAGTGAACTGATGCACCAAATATTTCTTATTTTAAGCCTACTGTAAGAAACCTTTAATATAATCATTTAGATCTCCCTGCATTGGTTACCACTGGTTCAAGTCCTGGCTGGGCCAGTTTGGATTTCTGTGTGGAGTTTGCATGTTCTCCCCGTGTGAGTTTCCCCTGGGTGCTTTGGTTTGCCTGACAGTCCAAACACATGCGCTATAGGTCAGCTGGGTACACAAAATTGGTGAAAAACGTGTGAATGTGAGAATGTATGGGTGTTTCCCAGTACTGTTTTAAAAAAGATATCTTTTCTTTTTCATTTGCCACTGACCTCTTATTTAGATATACTGTAAAAAATTTTTTATAAACAATTACATGAGCTCAAAAATGAAATCAATGGTTTTTGAATTAATTAGATCATTATAAAAAAATCTGTTTTCAAATGGATTTAAATAGAATAAAATATATTCTATTCTAAAGGTGTTTGATAAATATTATACATAGACCAATATAAAAAATCAAGAGACCAGTTGAAAATTCTCAGTTTGTGATTAAGTAGGTACTGTAAGTGTATTAGTAAAATGTCAATATTTGTTTACTTCTATAAAGGTGATGTCTTTAAAATATTTCTACAAAGTCTCAATTAGAAATATTCTCATTTAGAGCACAGTTTTTTTTTTCTTCGAAAATGACAATTGGTCAAAATAACAAACATTTATTTTGTTGTAATTGAATATCACATTGGTTATTCCACTAAATATTGAAGGTAAATTGATATTGTGTTGTCTAAAACCCGAATATAAACATAGCACCTTAACATTTATTTTGAATTTTTGCATTTATTTTAAAAGATTTCAAAATGTGAGGGACTTTAACCTGCACGAATACACATGTACGTAAATATGTTTAAAACGAAATACGTTTCATCAAGTTAAGTCAACTTTTAACGTCCTTCAACCATGCTGCTCCTACAGGTGCTGGTGCTAATTTTACAAACTATTTCGAGATTAAAGACTCACAGTCCACACGGGACATTGCATAACAGCACAGCACGTAACAGTAGTGAGATGAGATTTATTTATTCTTTCTGCGTGCACAATCAACAACATTTCTATTTCACATTGTAAAACATAAAGTGTACGATTTCAGTCCATTGTCTTGAGTCATCTTATCATAGACGTGAATAAGCAACTTGTGTTGGTTTCAGATTATCCAAACGAGTACCCTAAAAGACTTTTGGTTCAAAGTCAATTAGTTCATTATAGGATTGGTTTACATGTGAAACTGTCTTCCTGTTAGTCCACTGTTAGTGTGGTTGTTTGCCTGTTGTTGACCTGACACTGGGATGTATAGTGTGTCTCCGGTAGGAGTGCTGGAGAATTTAGACATGTGGGCTACAGCACATCATTGTGACTCACACGCATATTTGACTTAAAATAACTACAAAAACACACACAAAAAACAAGCCTCTCCTATATGTGGCAAATAACAGTTCTGTAATGCACAAATGCTGAAATATTGCAGTTGAAAAAGGTAATCCACTTTAATTAAAATTTCACATTGCAAAATAAATATTGGCTATTTTTTATATTATCAGTTTTGCCATCATGGTATAATACTTTAATTTAATTATTCATTTATTGATTTAAATGTTCTTGCATGAATGTTTAAGAATATTGCTGAATTGCTGTGCCATCTGAAATTTACACAACATTGTGCTCGTTAGAACTTAAAACTTAAAAATTAAGAATGTAATGATCTTTCACATAACCTGAAAATAGAATTTCATGTGCATGCATAATTTGGGGGTGGCTCAGTGCATAACACTGTCGCCTCACAGCAAGAAGGTCGCTGGTTTGAGTCCCTGCTGGGTAAGTTGACTTTTCTGTGTAGAGTTTGCATGTTCTCCCCGTGTTGGCATGGGTTTCCTCTGGGTGCTCCGGTTCCCCCCACAGTCCAAAGACATGCGGTATAGGTGAATTGGATGAACTAAATTGTCCGTAGTGTATGAGAGTGTGTGTGAATGAGTGTGTATGAGTGTTTTCCAGTACTGGGTTGCAGTTGGAAGGGCAACCACTGCGTAAAACAGAAGCTAGAGTAGTTGGCGGTTCAATCTGCTCTGGCGACCTCTGAAAGAGTAAATGAATGAATGACTGAATGAATGAATGAATGGATAATTTGTTAATGTTGACTATTAATGTTGACTTTTATTTGTTAAAGTTTTGAAAATTAATACATATTTTAAGTTGAAAATGAGATTTTTTTTACGCAACCAGAATAGTTCATATGGGTTTGCATATACATTCACAATACTTAAACTTCAGTTCCACAGTGTAAACTGACTTATAAACATAACTGTTTGAGGATACGGCAGAACCATGATATCAAGGGGATAAAGATGGGTGAAGAGGAACATAAAATTGCATCATTTGCAGATGGTGTTTTAATATACTTAAAAGACCCTGAAACATCATTTAAAGCTCTTATGTCAACTTTGCATATATTTGGTTCTTTATCGGGATACAAAGTTAATGTGCAAAAAACCCAGGTCATTTGTTACAATTTCACCACCCAGGATTAAGTATAAAATTTATTATAACACAGAGGTAATAAAATATTTAGGTATATATCTCCCTAAAGGTACCAAAACCTTGTTAGATGCAAATTACAAAACCTTAAATACCAAGATTCTTGCAGACATCCAGAGATGGAATCTCATCCCTTTTTTAAATTTAGGAGATAGAGTAAATATTATGAAGATAAATATGCTCCCAAGAATTTTATACTCATTTCAGACGCTACCCCTAAAGATTTCCGAAGAACAATTCAAAGACTTGGATAAATGGATTTCAAGGTTCATCTGGCAAGGGAAAAAAAACTAGAATTCGGTATAAAACACTTCAGTTACCTAAATAAAAGGGAGGTTTGGCTCTCCCATCTTTTAGAGATTATTTCATAGCTGCCCAGTTAAGACCCATAGTTTGCTGGTGCAATCCAGACTATAAAGCTAGATGGAAACACATTGATTTCTCTTTTTTTCTGAAATCCCAATCCAAGCAGTAATAGCAGATGATTGTGTATTAAGAAAATATATACATAAAGAGTATCCATGGATAACTAATATCTTAGAAATATGGTTTATAGTAATTAAAAAATATGAATTAAAAGACACTCTAAAGATAATGAGGTGGTGTGCTTATGACAAAGATTTCACTCCAAATACTTTAGATGAATCCTATAAGAACTGGGTAAAGAAAGGCATCACGTCATACTATTCCTTAACAAATAATAACATCTTTCTAACTTTTCAAGAATTTTAGAGTCAGTTCATGTTGAATAACATTGACATGTTTAGATACTTTCAAATAAGGCACTATTCTAATTCAGTAGTGCACAAGAGAGGGGATTGGACTCAAAATGCATTTGTGAAAATACTTCTGTCAGCCTATAGGGGTAACACTATCAATAAAGTAGTCTCTCAATTTTATCATTGTTTTCAAAACTACAGATCAGACTCTACCTCAGAATTAAATGGGAGAAAGAAGGAAGTAGTAGTATAACAGAAGAGGATTGGTTAGAAACATGTAATTCCCAATGGCAAACTACAGGCTCACACCAATGAAGACAATTTGCTTGGAAGAACATTATTCGTTTCTTTATAACTCCTGCACAAAAGTGCCACGATAAAGTGAGAACAGGGTGTTGGAAGCATTGTGGTTCGGAACTGGCTAATCATCATCATATATTCTGGGAATGTCCAATTTTACACCTGTTTTGGAAGGATATACACTAGACATTGGAGGCCATATTGAAGATCGAGATCCAGTTTTAATTTTCGGTTCTATACTTGGGAATTTTTGAGTTGCATGAGGCTAGAGACATGTATTTATGGAGGATATGTCTGGTCGCTGCCAAGAAGGCTATTACACGTAAATGGCTTGAGCCTACCCCTCCCACTTTACAAAAATGGAAAGCAATTGTTGTAGAAATCTGGAAGATGGAAACTTTTACTTTTTCCCTAAAATTAAAAAAACAGAAAGGGTCTATGCTATGGAGCAAGTGGAAAGAATTTTTGGACTAAAAAATTTGATTAATCAGTGCTGATGAATGTATGTATGCACACGTGTATGTGTATACAGTATTGTATGTAACCATGCAAGACCACTCTTACAATGTTCTTTACCCTGCTGTTCTTATTCAATATTTATATTTTATTCTATTATTCTTCATCTTATTTTTTTTCCCCTTATTTTTTTCCCTCCTTAAATGATATTGTAAACTTTTGGATATTGTATGTTACAGTATTAATTCTGAAATAAAAAAATCACATTTAAAAAGAAAAAAAACCATAACTGTTTTAATATTCACCTCTGCATTTTTTAAGTTCCCTTATATGAAGTGGGTTTACATCCCGTCTAAACCTTCATGCATTTCTTTGTTGTGTTGAACAACAACAAAAAAAAATTCAGAAATATTGGTCTCAATATTGGAAACTAGAACTGGAACATGAAAACTGATTTACATTGGAAGAAAGTACTATAGGAGTCAATTGCAGCCTGTTCACAACATTCTTCAAAATATCTTATTTTGTGCTTTACAGAAGAAGAAAAATATCATAAACAAACAGGTGTTTGGAACAGGTGTAGGTTGAGTAAATTATAAGGCTAATTTATAGATGAGCTATATCTTCAGGTAAACCTAACCTGTATTTTTTTCTTCATCTGTATTGCTAACTTGGCTTTTAGCATTGTATGTTTTCTTTCTTTCTTGGCTTTGTAATTGTTTTATTTCTCTTCAACTCATTAAAGTCTCCAAGTCGTATGAATAGCATGTGAAGACATTACTCTTAGACAGCAGCGCCATCCACTGTCAGAATGAGGGAGTAAATAAGGTATTGTTGAAGAATGACTTCAACTAAAAATCAGGCATTTGTTATTTATCTTTATGTTTTTAAAACTTCACTTTCTTTCTAAAGTAAAACATAAACATGGATAAATAACCCAGTCAACATTAACTTTCAATGTATTTATTTGTTCAGATTGAAAGTTAATGATAAATTTAGCTGTAATTCAAACATCTCCATGTGTACCTCAAAGAATAAAGTAATTCATGTGGGTTTTATGGTTAATAAATTAAAATAAATTCATTTGACTTTTCAACCAAAACATTGAGAGAATTGTGGTATGAAATGGGGATACAGTTTCATTATGATTCTGTATATTTTTTTAAATATTTGTATGCATATTATATTCACCTTTGGTTAATTAATGTGTGCAAAGTTCAAGGTATGTGTTTTGATTTCTTCAGCTGCCTTCCTCGTCGGATTTACCCCAGTAAACTGTTTCAAACATTCCCCTCCCCCATCACATACAATAAAGGAAAACACGAGATGGAGTTTCCTCGGGATTGTGGATTCAGTCTTGTGTGGATTCTTCAATATGATTCATCCAGCTGCCCTAAATTAATGAATGTGTTTGTTGATCTGTATTTAACAACACACTTTAGACACAATATGCTTTTGGACATGTCTGTGAGTCGTTTTAGTTGGTCTCTGTGTTCATTTTCGGGCCGAAATTACACAAAGCATTCAATCCTCAATATCACGGCTTTTTGCAACTCATGCAGTGGATTTTTCTGTACGGAATGGATCGGATGGAGCCATGCGCTCCCCTTCCATTTGTCGCGGGAAACCCACCTCTTACATCACATCTGACTGCAAAATGCAATGTGCTTTCGCTCTCACACCAGACTATTAAAGTGGGCAAATCAGACTGTGAAGTTAAGGCGACGGTGGGTAGGTTTACAAGAACCAGAGGCCTATCAGAAAGGGCAGACCTTGCTTCAAGTTCTCTTTTTTTGACCGCACTGTCCCTTTTAAAGCTCGTCGTCACGCCTCTTTGCGAACAGCCCCGCCTGTTTATGGACAATCCACGGCGCTGATTGGACACTGGCGGCGGTCATCGAACGCCTTCTCGGCTTCTCATTGGCTCACCGCTGCCTTTCGCTTCAGGCTCTCGCGGGGCTGCTGTGCGAAGATGGCGGCCGAACTGGTAGAAGCGATGGTGAGTAGAAGAGATTTGTAAAAATAGTGGTAATAAAAGCAGCCAGGCGATCCAAAGGCGGCGGTTATGGAAGTAACACGAAATTAATTTCATACTGTGCTGTTTTATGCCCACACAGGACAAATGACTGTCTGTAAAGTGTGTTGGCAATTTGTGTGTATGTGAATGGCTGTGTCTCAAAAGCCAGGGAAGTGTCTGTATAGCCAGCATATTTGGCGCGTTTTAACGTTCGATACAATTTTTTGAACGTTTTAAATGTATATTTGATGTTTTAAAAACAGTCTGGATAGACAACCCACCGGGCTTTTTAGACACCGCTAGTGTGTCTGTGCGCGCGCGCGGGGGCGCGCTGCCTGTGGAAATGAATGATTGAGTCTGCACAATACAAAACAACAAAACCGACTATGCTGCTCATGAACAAATCCACAAATGCATTATTTCAATGTAGCTGTAAAACATACACTCGTTTGCAACTACTTTGCGGTATTGCATGTCAATGTGTATATTTGTTGTCACATGCACTACTGATCCATGTGGGCTGCTTGACAATACGCATCTCTTCTCATTTGTGCAGTAACTTACTGCTGGACATCAAGTAGTTGCGTTCACGCTTGCATTCAGTACTGTTTATGAATATATTTTGATTCCTTTGGAGAATCTAATTGGTTTGAACTTGTTTTGCAAAGCTGATTTCTGTGTAATGTTTATACGGGGGCATCATTGGCCTGCATTGGTTCAGTCATAATAAACATGAGGTTGATGTTTAGACATAGTTTAGACACTGACATTGGCAAGTCAAGACTGTTTTATAAACAACTTTTAGAAAAGTAATAAGAAGTTTTGTTAAATGTAACACTTTAGTAGATACATTGAACTGTAGCAACCTTAAGTAAACCTGTTGTACGGGGAAAAACAAGGCAGTGATCTAAAATTATAGTATTTTATTTTTTAAGTTTCACTTTGCAGCCTGTTCACACATGCTTGCATTTCAGATTCTTAACACACAGGTGTTTTATAAATAAACAGCAAAACAATGTGTTTACTCCAAAACTGTCTTTTATTTTTACATCAAAATTAACATTCCGTTTTCTGACACTGCAATAAACATGCTAATCTGAATGAATTGCTGCCAATGCATCTTTTATGAATGAGTAGAATTACTTGAAATAAGTGCATGAAATTTGTGTCAGATGTCTACAAAAATAGATATTTGTTCAGCCACATTAAAGTATGACTAAACAATCACTAACAGAATGTTTTGCAGAAAACAGAATTCCTTTGTGCTGTCTTGTTAGATGGTCTTTGATGTAAAGCTTGATAGATTTCGACTGAACTTTAACAACAAACTTTTAAAATCACTTTGAACAAAACCATGTTCCATGTTTAAAATAGTAAGGTGTTTATGTTAAAACACTCTACAGTGTAAAGCATTATATAAACAGACATGGCATAACTTACACATTGGTCTGAATAGACAAGTAACATATTTCTGATATTCAAGGATAGCACGTAACCGTAATGAGATGGAATTTATTTATTCTTTCTTTACCTCTCATGGGCATTTCTGTTATTGTTGGGGAATCGAATTTCTAACTCTGCTGTGTTTTTTTACGCTAAACCCAACTATTTATAATGAATTTCTTTTCTGATAACACTTGTTTATGTTTCCCCCAGAATATGGTGAAGAGTTTTCGGGTGTCTGATCTGCAGACACTGCTGGCCTCAATGGGCCGCAGTAAAAGCGGGTTGAAGCAAGATTTAGTGGGAAGAGCTCTTCGTCTTGTGCAGACCGAATACAGTCCAGAGTTGCTAAAAAACGTCCGGCAGCTCTATGAGACACGCTTCCCCAAAGCCTCAGCCTGGCTGGCTGCCCGACGCCCAGAGAGTGTGCCCGTAAATTACCCTGCCCTCAACTCTTCGCCCAGAGGCACGGGCCAGGGCACAGACTACCTCAACGGCATCCCCAAACCAGCCCCACCTCCTGCAGCTGAAGTCAAACTGGTGCCCCTGCCATTCTACCACAACCTAGAAACATTGCTGCCACCCACAGAACTCAGTGAGTCCTATTAGCATGCAGATATAATCTGATTATAAAAGGTTCGTCAAGTTGATGGGGATGTCGATAATTTTTTTCCCTCCCAGTTGCTCAGAACAGCGAGAAGCTGCAAGAAAGTCAGTGTGTTTTTGAATTAACACCAAACCAATTGGATCAGATCCGGAACTCTAGGTAAGAAAATGCAGTCATCTTGTGGCCTGATGATAGCTGCTAATAGTACTGAAATTGAGGTGTAATGTTAATGTGCACATAATAAAATTTAATGGTGGAAAATTAGTGGGCTTTAGTGGATTGAATGGATGTAACGCCCAACATCACGTTTTAACAATTACTTTCACATTTTCATGAATCCATTATTCTGGCTACATTTGTAATTACTCATTATGACTCAATAATAAGGGTGCAGCAAGACCATTTAATGCAATTATTAAAATTATCTTTAGTAACTTGAGTAAAACACAATTTTAGATAGATAGATAGATAAATAATGTATATGCCCTGTGAAAAATTGTTTACCCCTTTAAACATATCTTAACTCTGGTTTATCACACTTGATTTCAGTTTCTGCAGCCACACCCAGGCTTCATTACTGCCACACTTGTTCGCAATCAAGAAATCACATAAATATGACCTGCCTGACAAAGTAAAGTAGACCAAAAGATCATCAAAAGCTAGACATCATGCAGAAAAAAAATAATAATAATGTGAAAGAAAATAGAAATCTATTAGTCTGGAAAAGGTTATAAAGCCATTTATAAGGCTTTGGGACTACAGTGAACCACAGTGAGTCTTCAATTGGCAAAAACATTGAACAGTGGAGAACCTTCTCAGGAGTGGCCGGCTGACCAAAATTACCCCAATTGCACCGAGGTAATAAAGAGGTCACAAAAGATCTTATAACAATATCCAAAAAACTGCTGGCCTCACTTGCCTCATTTAGTGTTCATGACTTCACCATAAGAACAAGATGGACATGGTTTACATGGCCGAGTTCCAATATGAAAACCCCTGCTAAACAAAAACAACATAAAGCCATGTCTCAGTTTTGCCAGAAAACGCCTTATGAAAAATACTATGTGGATTTACAAGGCAAAAGTTGAACTTTTTGAAATGTGTTCATCACGTGTGGCATAAAAGTAACCCCGCATTTCAGAAAAAGAACAACACACCAATAGTAAAATGTGGTGGTAGTGTGAAGGGAAAACAAAATTTGAGAGACTTTGGAAGAAAAAGACTTTGGAGTGGCCTAGTCAATGTCCTGACCTGAATCCAATTGAGATGCAGCGGCATGACTTTAAAAAGGCTGTTCATGCTCAAATCCTCTAATGTAGCTGAATTACTACAATTCTGTAAAGATGAAGGGGAAAACATTCCTCCACATCGCTGTAACGGGTTATCAAAAATGCTTTATTGCATGTGTTGCTGCCAAGTTATTAGGTTTTTACACTGGGCTATGTAATTTTGTATTTAGTTTTCCCTATAATAATTAATGAAAACCTTAATTTCAAAACTGCATGGTGTGTTCGCTTGTTATCTTTGTCTAATATTTAAGCTTGATCTGAAACAAGTGTGGCAAAGAAAATAAGAAATCAGTAAGGGGCAAACACTTTTTCACACCACTGTATATGCACATTTTGTGATATTGCATTACAAAAAAAACTAATCAGACAAAGATGTATATGCAAGCATGCTAAACCTTCATTTGTGAATAATTAATGTACACTTCATGTAATAAAAATGTTGTATTTATGACAAATGAAAACAAGGTTGTACTTAACCATTTGTTATATGTGTACAGTGAACTTCGGCCAGGGATGAAATCAGTACAAGTTGTTCTCAGGTAAATAATTTGGTAAAATCCTCCCGGTAAATCAACTTTTAGTGCCAGAGGCATTTTCTGCACACTGACATGCTCTTTCTTCTCCCAGAATTTGCTACACAGACTCTATCGGCGTTCAGGAGGACCAGTATCCTCCCAATATTGCTGTGAAAGTGAATCAGTCCTACTGTCATGTACCGGTAAGTGTTGTGAATCTGATTAGGCTGTAAGAGAGAGGAATGGTTTTAAAGATTTAGATGATTGTAAATCTGAACTGCTTTATATAAATAACGTTGTTTCAAGCACTTCTCATCATCACATCCAAAATGTTTTGCTGTAAATGTGTTTATTTTGGTTCAGGGTTACTATCCCTCTAATAAACCGGGCGTGGAGCCGCGGCGGCCCTGTCGACCCGTCAACATCACGCCCTGGCTACACCTCTCCACAGTCACTAACAGAGTTACCATCACATGGGGCAACTTTGGGAAGGTATGGAGACTTGTTGATTATCCACAGTTGCGTTTAGATGCTTGTGCTGTAGCTGACTGTGGTGTGGTTATTGTTTTGTTTTTTCGCAGCGATACTCTGTGGCAGTGTACCTAGTGAGAGTGTTCACGTCTGGAGAGCTATTCAACCAGCTGAAGCACTGTTCAGTTGAAAATGCTGATCGTTGTCGTGAACGGAGTATGTTTTTTTTGTCTTCATATAATATTTGATAATTGATATACAAGTTAAACGAATAGTTCACCTAAGAATTCAATTATTTACTCATTCTTGTTACAAAGATTTTTTTCTTACTATGGAAGTCAATGGTGCCAGCAACCTGTCGTTTTCAGTATATCATCTTTTTGTGTTTAACAGAAACTCTTAAAGGTTTAAAACCACACAAGGGAGAATAATTGATGTCGTAACTTTAATTTTAGGGTGATCTATTAAATATAGTGCTAATACTGTTATTAGGCTGCTGAACTAACAAACTTTTTTGGAGACTAAACGACTTGACAGAGATTGTTATGCAGTAATTGCTGTCTTTCTGAAGTTGACACACAGAAGCAATTAGACTAGATGTTCTTACATGGTTATTTTCTGCTATAACTAGTAATAAAGAGAAAATGTGATCATGTTCGCTAACTTCTGTTTTTAACAGGCAAATAAACCTTTATCTGTTATGCAACATCAGGGAGTGTCAAAACGGTGTATTTACTGATAAGATGGTCAATGTATTTTTCCCCCTTATTGAAAGCAACAAAATGCAATCCTTTTTGTTATTATTGGGCCAAATATTTTATGCAAATGTGTTACTTTTTTTGTAAACAGTTCAGGACAAGCTGCGCTTTGATCCTGAAAGTGAGATTGCCACTACAGGACTGCGAGTGTCCCTCATCTGCCCTGTAAGTGTCCTGCTGATATTTATTTATTTATTTTTTTGTACCAATGTAAAAATCAAATGACAGTAGATCTAACGAATGTCTTTTCAAAACAGCTGGTAAAAATGAGACTTGGGGTGCCATGTCGAGTGCTTACCTGTGCCCACCTGCAATGTTTTGACGCGGTCTTCTTTCTTCAAATGAATGAGAAGAAGCCCACGTGGACCTGCCCTGTATGTGACAAACCGGCTCCTTTTGAGCTCCTTACTATCGACGGGTAAACACGCTTTCTCCAGCCGCTTGCTTTAATTTTTGTATTTGCATATGTTTGATGGTAGTACAACTTGCAGATAATGACCTTTTTTCAGGTTACTTTCCGAGATCCTAAAAGAGACACCAGAGGATGTGGAGGAGATTGAATATTTGACTGACGGCTCATGGAGGCCAATCAGAGACGATAAAGAGAAGGAAAGAGAGAGAGAAAACAGCCGCACACCTGACTATCCAGTGGTGGATATATGTAAGAAGGGTTTATTTAGTTTGTAATGACATTTGCAATGGATATTTTTGCACGCTTACTATAAGTACTACAGGGAGTGCAGAATTATTAGGCAAGTTGTATTTTTGAGGATTAATTTTATTATTGAACAACCATGTTCTCAAAGAACACAAACTCATTAATATCAAAGCTGAATATTTTTGGAAGTAGTTTTTAGTTTGTTTTTAGTTTTAGCTATTTTAGGAGGTTTTCTGTGTGTGCAGGTGACTATTACTGTGCATAATTATTAGGCAACTTAACAAAAAACAAATATATACCCATTTCAATTATTTATTTTCACCAGTGAAACCAATATAACATCTCAACATTCACAAATATACATTTCTGACATTCAAAAACAAATCAGTGACCAATATAGCCACCTTTCTTTGCAAGGACACTCAAAAGCCTGCCACCCATGGATTCTGTCAGTGTTTTGATCTGTTCACCATCAACATTGCGTGCAGCAGCAACCACAGCTTCCCAGACATTGTTCAGAGAGGTGTACTGTTTTCCCTCCTTGTAAATCTCACATTTGATGATGGACCACAGGTTCTGTATGGGGTTCAGATCAGGTGAACAAGGAGGCCATGTCATTAATTTTTCTTCTTTTAGACCCTTTCTTGCCAGCCACGCTGTGGAGTACTTGGACACTATGATGGAGCATTGTCCTGCATGAAAATCATGTTTTTCTTGAAGGATGCAGACTTTTTTTCTTTACCACTGCTTGAAGAAGGTGTCTTCCAGAAACTGGCAGTAGGACTGGGAGTTGAGCTTGACTCCATCCTCAACCTGAAAAGGCCCCACAAGCTCATCTTTGATGATACCAGCCCAAACCAGTACTCCACCTCCACCTTGCTGGCGTCTGAGTCGGACTGGAGCTCTCTGCCCTTTACCAATCCAGCCACGGGGCCCATCCATCTGGCCCATCAAGACTCACTCTCATTTCATCACTCCATAAAACCTTAGAAAAATCAGTCTTGAGATATTTCTTGGCTCAGTCTTGACGTTTCAGCTTGTGTGTCTTGTTCAGTGGTGGTGGTTTTTCAGCCTTTCTTACCTTGGCCATGTCTCTGAGTATTGCACACCTTGTGCTTTTGGGCACTCCAGTGATGTTGCAGCTCTGAAATATGGCAAAACTAGTGGCAAGTGGCATCTTGGCAGCTGCACGCTTGACTTTTCTCAGTTCATGTGCAGTTATTTTGTGCCTTGGTTTTTCCACATGCTTCTTGCGACCCTGTTGACTATTTTGAATGAAACGCTTGATTGTTCGATGATCATGCTTCAGAAGCTTGGCAATTTTAAGAGTGCTGCATCCCTCTGCAAGATATCTCACTCTTTTTGACTTTTCGGAGCCTGTCAAGTCCTTCTTTTGACCCATTTTGCCAAAGGAAAGGAAGTTGCCTAATAAGTATGCACACCTGATATAGGGTGTTGATGTCATCACACCACACCCCTTCTCATTACAGAGATGCACATCACCTAATATGCTTAATATGTAGTAGGCTTTCGAGCCTATACAGCTTGGAGTAAGACAACATGCATAAAGAGGATGATGTGGTCAAAATACTCATTTGCCTAATAGTTCTGCACTCCCTGTATATGTAGAAAACAACAAACTATGTGCACCTCTATAGGCGTCAATGGAAAATGATAATAAAATAATAATAATAATAATTTGTGGTCATTTTGACTTTAATTTTAACTGGATATCTTTGTCTGGACATTTAAAATACTGAACTACATTACAATACTGACTCATGGGGAGTTTTAGGCACTGCATTTGTTGTTTATCAGGTTTTATTAATCAGAATTTATCACAAAAAAAATAAATAAAAAACTGTCAAGATCAGTATTTCTGCAAAATAGTAAGGATGCACTTATAGGTACATTTTGCCCATTACTCTTTATATTTGGAAACTACTTATATGCATGTATGCATTTTTGGGATTAATTATCTGTACTTATTAGGCTGAAAAAAACAAAACACTCTTTTTATAGGTAGGATGCGTCCCATGAGACCACTTTCTGATACTTGTGAATAGTTTAACAGTGTATTACTGGTCTTTATTCACAACCTTTATTTGGACAAGTGCGCACAACAGGATATTTTGTGTGTGTTAAAAAATAAATAATGCAGGGCATGCGACAATGGAACCACATCAGCATGAGTAAATGATTTATGTCAGCATGAAACAAAAGTAATTTCTTCTTTCTTTAAAATATTTAATTTCATCCTGACTTAAATTACTGCAAAAATGTGTTTGAATTGGTCCATATCTCTTTTTATAAGTGATCTAAACAACTAAACTTTTCATTCAAGGTGTTCCTGAGGCGAATGGTCACTCCCCAGCACACAGTGGCACAAACCAGACCGGGAAGTCTGGAACGGGAGGTGCGTCGGCAGGAACCGGCAGCACCAGTGGGGGGTCAGGAGGTGGCACTGTGGTGGATCTGACTCTGGACGACTCGTCAGAGGAAGAAGGAGGTGGAGGAGCCGAGGACAGTGAGGAAACAGACGACAGCCAGGACAGCCCCGCTCCTAAACGGGGCAGATACGACTATGACAAAGACCTGGTCACCGCATACTGAGACCAGAGGGACACATAGACTCATGGGGGGGAGGGGGTTGTAGATGGGATCTGAGCCTTGGAAATTCAAGAAACACGTCCCCATGTCCTCTCCTGAATGCATACACACTCATGCACGCACACAAACATGCACACTCATGCGCTGCAGACCTTTGGAGCAGGCGGGCATTGCATTGACGAACTCACAGATGCCCCGTAAAGCCATTCCCAATCATTCACCGCATCTTAATACTGTATCCTCCCTTTAAAGACCATGGAAGAGTTAACACCACCTTCAGTTCTGCTCTGTCATCAAACATTTCCTCTCCACTATTGAGTTTCGACAGGTTTAACCATACTGGGCGTTTAAGATCTTGCCAGTTTTCGTTTTATGAAGCTGTTCAGGCATTGAGACGAGCCACAGTATCTAAAAAAAAAAAAAAAAAAAAAACTTCATTCCTTCAGTTGTGATCATAGAATCTACTCAGAGGCGCTTTCTGTTAGTCCTTCACATAAGATGTTTATATTAACTGTTCGGTGTGATTGGAGATATTACGGAAGAATTTCCATCTCTCTCTCTCAATTTTGTTTTAATTTGTCCACAAAAGTTGACAACCTACCTCAGTCTGACAGCGGACTTGACCAGAGGGTTATTGAAAGGGTGTTGAATCCCTTACGTAATTATTTTGGTTGTGTTTTGTTTTCGATCCCTTTGTTTTTGTGCAGCAACACTGGAGAGGCATCAAGCATTGCTCATTGTTTTGTGCTTGCCCATTTAGGCATCATATTAAAAAGCTATTGACTCGAGCAACGAGTTTCTGGTCAAGTCTGTTGGTCAACTCGCGTGTACTGACTGAATGTGGTGTGCAAATCCAGAGGGAATGGAGTTTTGACATCAACGGTCATTGTAAGATGCTAGTCAGCGGGTAAATATTGTATGATAGCTAAGCTAATAATTATAATGTATTGTTTCTGATCATATATTAGGAAATCACAGGTGTCAATTTATTTTGTTGCTTTTTTAATTTTGTCGTTTTGGTCTGCTAAGTCAACTCACGAGACGCAGGCTAATAAATCAGGTTTAGGAGAGGACAAGGAGATGTTTTCTTTTTCTTCAAGACATGACAGTAGTAAATATTAGACATGATTTTATCTGAAATTTATTTAAAACTTCCACTTGTTTTCGCAGTTTTCGCTTTTCATTTTAGACTAATGGCTGATTTTGTTTGAGCCCATTTTTATTGAGGTTACCAGTTCATGTTCACCAGCTGAAGAGGTGTTCACTTTTTGCTAATTGTTTTGTGGGCTTCGCAGCAGGCAGTTCTTAAATATGTCAGCATGTTGCTTTGGTAGAACACGCTGTGTCCTCTCACAGCCTGCTGGTGGACGCACACATTCAGCCATTTGCAACAGAAGTAGGAGGCTTAGTCAGGACTATGCAGACTTGACCTAAACCTTGCAAGCATTAACTTGTGCTAAATGACCAAACACAAATGGCACATCCAGGAGGCTGATCTGCTGAGGACTCAGGGATGACGCGTTAGTTCTACTTGTCTTTGCATTTTCTTCTCAGTCAACCCTGACAGGTTCTAGCATCGCGTACAATATTACCTTTACCATCAGGTCACGTAAAGCAGTCAAGGTCTCTGGTCTGGAAATTTAGATCTACGTTTATGGCATAGGAACTCAATGACTTCTTCCCTTGTTCTTCAAAAAAATCTCTGCACTAAACCCACAGCAATTTTTCAAAGTTTTTCTTCTTCAAATGAATCCTGAATTCTGACTTGAATACTCAGTACTGTATCCTATCTGTGCTTGGAAATGTCTCATCAGAGGAAAACCATCTTGAAGGGTCAGTTTTAGGTTTGTCTTTGGGTCGGCATGGTCTTCCATCTTTTTTCTTCATGATACGCCCGACTTTTTTCCCCCCTTTTTGTTTTGAATGAATTATCTGTGCTGCTGTTGAGCAGCTTCACATTATAAGCCCTTAATGTAGTACAATCCCACAAATTTGACCACAGTTTTGTGATTTTTCACATTTAAGGTAAGGAACTTCTTAAATAAACTTCCATCTTTAGATACTCTATATCGTTCTAGTAGAAAAATGTGGATAAAATGTACATTTGCTTACGATTAAAAGGTAAATAAAGGGTGATTGACGACATTATATTTCCAACTCAGAGGTGAAGACGGCCTCTGTAGCCAGGTGAGGTTGAAGTGGGTTTTTTTGGGGGAGAATGGAGGTATCCCCTCTTGTTACAGTGCTTAAGACAGCATGGACAGTGGCTTGCAGTTCTTGATGTAAATGTTTTGTTTGTGTCTTTTTATATGTTCATATTAAAAGCCAATAAAAATGATAATATTTTATCAAGTTTCCAATTGCCTCCAGTTGCTCCAGCAGGTGGGCACAAATGCATTGTGATTGGCAACTCTTGACCTTTATGAGGAAAATGTAAATTGGTGACCTTCAACGATGTCCTCAGCATTAGATTTGACAATACAGGAGCGAATCAGTTCCTGTCTGAACTGAAATCAAACTGTAAAAGCTCTAACACCTGTCAATTATTGTGTGCAATTAATTAAACTGATTTAAAATAAATCTAGATTTTGTCTCTCCACTGATTTTTTTTTAGATCTTGGAGGTAACTTTTATTAAGAGAATATATTAAACAAGTGTCCCTTATAAATGCACATTTCTTCCAGAATGCCAAATACTTTGGTAACAAAACTATATAAGAATGTGATGAGTATTTGCAGTGTAAATTGTTACTGACAGAATCATTTTTTTTTGCCACTATTACTTTGCTACTGAAAGTTTTTCAGTAGTATTTTTTTTAACGAATGTGGTATTTTGTTAATTGTCGAGTGTTGGTTACTTGATTGTGTTGGTTACTTGATTGTGGGTCAAAGACATTTTGGAGTCTGCTTTAAATGTAAAATGTGCGATAAGGGTGAATGATGTTCCATTTGATTCAGCATAAGATTTTTATGAATCATCATATGTAGTATTACCTGTGGTTGTTCTTATAATACTAAAAAAAAGAAAGTGCCTCAATCTGTTTGATTATAAATTAATTAAACGTACCTTGGGAAAAGCTAGTTGTCAGAAGGATAGACCTTCAAAAGATGCTTAAATGCTATTATAGAGATTAGACCTCACGCTTTTTTAAAAACTAACCAGACCTTCATCTCAAAGGTAATAGTTAATCTGAGAAACTTTCTTTTAATATGCCAGCAAGTGATTGTTGTAAATGTGCCTGACAAGATTTCTTGGTTTGTTAATTTGTTAAACTGAATGACTTGTGCCTGTGTAAAAAGCACGAGCTATTGCTTTATGCTCAGAACACAAAGCACACATGAATGTATGCGAGAAAGCTGTGGAAGAAACCGTGTATGTCAGAAACCTTATTGTTTTGAAGCTTGCAAATCCATTTATACAACCCTAATTTCTTTTATAGCATAATATTCAGTCATAATCGTAAATACGGTAACGTTATGTTATCGTGTTATTTGAAATTTGCGACTGCTTACCGATATTTACGAAGCCCAGACGACAGGACATAATTCCTGGATAAAACGTTTCAGAAACGTCAATCCTCGCCTTTCTTAAATTCTTATCATTAGTTACAACTTTTCTAATGTGTTTTTATGCTCACCAGCAGATGTCGTTCTTACTCACATAATGACTGTTTTTCTCTAATCTCGCGATGACGCAAGTTCTCTGTCAGCAGTTCTCGCGAGATCGAGCAAACGCTTCCTCTTGGTTGGATAGCGGCTTCCTGGCCGGACTTTTTACCCCTCCTTTTTTCTTGGGGGAAATTTCAACTTCTGTTTTCGCGGCTCCTCCGAGCCAAACTATTTCGGACAGCATTTCTCGCTCGGCCCTGAGGCTGTGAACGATAGGCCTAACTTGTCTTTTGCCGTGTTTTGTCAGTGGGAGCGCTCGCGAGTCAGAGGCCGTGCCGGAGAGACATTCCAGCGATGCACGCGCTAAAATAAACTGCATTTCCTGCACTCTTACCCCTGTGCCACTCGCTTTTTCTTTTGACACTTTCATTTCATGTGGAGCAGCTTTTGGGGGCATGATTGGGTGTTGAAATTTGGGGCTTGCTAATCTCAGAAACTTCCACTACAAGGGTTTGTGTATCAGTTTGAAGTATTGGATGTCAGTAGAGGCAACCAGGTTGCTCTCATTCAAATATATAACTTGGCAAGTATGGCACCAAAAAGAAGACCAGTACCCTTGATTATAACCCCTACTGGAGAAGGGCAGTCAACCAACATTGATGCAGCTTCAGAGTAAGTATTTCTTTTTGCTATATTAGTTACTATATCTACCTGCACACGTCTTACCTGGTCGTCTTCCTCTGTGTTTAGGGCCAACCTGGAGGCCTTGCAGAGGAAGTTAGGTGAGCTGGATTTGGATGAACAGCAGAGGAAGCGCCTCGAAGCTTTCCTCACCCAGAAAGCCCAGGTGGGAGAGCTCAAAGATGAAGATTTTGAACCCATATGTGAACTTGGCGCTGGTAATGGTGGGGTGGTTCATAAAGTCCGTCACAAACCCTCAAGACTGGTTATGGCCAGGAAGGTAAGAGATACAGAAAGTTATGCACCTGCTAAGGGCTGGGCAATATGACAAACATTTCATTCTTTGATCTAATCTCATATCCTGGTAACAATAAATATAGATCTAGATATCACACTTAATAGGGCAGTTTATATTCATATATTGACCACATGTAAATAACCATTTCTTTAAAAGATTATACATTTATAAATTGCTCATTTATATGTGATCTAATTTCCCACTTCATTTAGGACTTGGATTGAAAATGTTTGGATTGAAATGTAGAAATAATAAAAAAATATAAAACACTTTCCAAAAACTAATAATTACAGATTCAACATAAGAAAAATAATATAGTTAAATAAAAAGCTGTTATTCATGTTTCTGTCCACATCCTCATAATGGCATGTTAGACTGAGCTTGTATAAATTATTTAAAAAGCGTTAGTGGTTGTATACTTCGTTACACCATGAAATAAATGATAGAACTTAATATGTATCGATAGACTTTTCGTTTTGTCCATATATATATATATATATATATATATATATATATATATATATCGTCATATTGCACGGCCCTACTCCTGTTTTTATCATGCGGTGTGATATTGTTCTCATAGACTGAACTTTGTGTTTTCCTCAGCTTATTCACTTGGAAATCAAACCAGCCATCAGGAATCAGATTATTCGAGAGCTGCAGGTTCTACACGAGTGTAACTCGCCGTACATTGTAGGGTTTTACGGCGCTTTTTACAGTGACGGAGAAATCAGCATCTGTATGGAGCACATGGTGAGGCCAATAGTGTTGTGTTTGGTTTGTAGTGAAAGCGTTACAGCACTCTAACATGTGTTTGTCCACAGGACGGAGGCTCTTTGGATCAAGTGCTCAAGGAAGCCAGAAGAATTCCTGAGGAAATTTTGGGCAAAGTTAGCATTGCTGTAAGTATTGCGGTTCTCATTAGAGACTGATAAATTTATTATACAATGATGCACTTATAACTGATACAATCATAATCAGATGTATAGTAAGGTCAGCTAGTTCTTTTCCTGCGGTTGTTAAATTTTAAATCCTTTAAATCAGTGGTTCTCAAGCTTTTTTCACCAAGTACCACCTCAAAAAAAATTTATCTCCAAGTACAACCATAATAACTGGTATTGAAGTACAGTAGCATAGTAGGCCTAGTTAATCAGCTACAGCACTGCACAGTTCAAAAACTAGGCAGATTAATTCTTCTAATTAAGAATATTTATTATTGTCAGCTTAAATAAAAGGTTTAGCCTATTAAAATCAATTTACTGATAACATTGGTGTTATAGTACGCATCAAAGGGTTAAAGGTGTTCTTTTTTTTTACTTTTTAATTATTACACGTACCACAGTTTGAGAACCACTGCTTTAAATATTTCAGGAATGCACGTTCAGGTTGTATTGTTGGTCAAAGTATATTTCTTTTAATTACGATATATTGCCTAAATTTGCCTCTTTAAACAAAGCTACTGACGCATTTGAGTTATACTAATAGCAAGTAGGCAGCATATATTGGCTTGTTGGCTGTAATTGTTAGATTTGTTGGAAGGGTTAGATGTAGTATTTGAGTATAGGCCTGCGTGAGATTGGAAAAATCTGATATTGTAATATTAAAGTTTTCTAGGATAAATATTGCAATATGAATACAGTTTCACAAGATGGCTCTACCTGATGGTTTTCTGGGGAGACTAACAGTATTCATGAACAGATTGATTCATCACAATGCAAAAAAATGCTTTTCTTCTTTCTTTTTTTTAACCATTTTTAGTCCAAATATCAAAATATTCTTAAAGCAAGTAAAAATATTGATTAGTTTTCAGCTTTTCACTGTCAGAAGAAATAAGCGGAAATTAAGAGTTTTTCCTTAAAAACGAGCTAAATTATCTGCCAGTGGGGTAAGTGAAATTCCGATTTGAAATGTAGATATTTGGACCAGAAACAAGACAAAAATCTTTAGAAAAAAATCATAACTGTAGATATACAGTGATTAAATATAATTCTGTAGCTCCTGGTCAACTATAAGTAAGATTCAACATTGCATATCTTTGCGATGGGGCTATTGCGGTTGCACACATTGCGATATCGATGCTGAAATGATATATTGTACAGCCCTAATTGAGGCTATGTAATTTGTTTCTATCAGTTGATGATAAAGATATCGAACAATACTCAATATTAATATCATAAACTCAACTATAACTGTTCACACTTTATCTTTTCCATGTTATTTGCTATTTTGAAAATTGCAGTTAAAAAAGGAAACATTTAAGCAGACCTTTAATTAAAAAACTGCTCAAAATGAAATATTTATCAAATACCAGTATTGTAGTTTTCTATAGAGTAAATTATTTAATTTAGTTTGATCATTTAAAATTGACTGATTTAATAGAAGTTTTTTTTGTGTGTTTGTTTGTTTTTGGTTCAATGTAATTGTTAATATTAATAATTTATTGTTAATTGGCCACACCATGAGATTAAATTAAAATAAAATTATATCAGTATTCTGCATGATTCCCACTTCCTAATAAGTAGTTTTATAATACCAACTTGCCGTTTTTACCTTTCGTTAACTGTGCTAATATTATTTGCATATGTAAAGTAAATGCTTATTGTCAGTGCGCATGTAATATTATCAGGCTACAGCGAAACGGCTCTAATAATATATAAACCAGGAAGTAGAGCGGGCAACCTGCTCTTCTTGTTCTTGGCTAAAAGCTGAACCCAAAAGATGGTACATAGATTCCATCGTAACATGTCTGCCACTATTACACAGAGACCACAATATAATAAAGCTGTGAACACACCCATAGATGTGCAAACTCCCTTTCAAGTCAGTCAGCAAAACATGCGGGTTTTTCGACACTCGTTTAGCCATTTTCTGCCAAATGAATAGGGTCAAACCAGCGATTCGCTTTTAATTCTGACAAAGCACAAACAGAGGTGCAGAGATCTGTTTATGTATGCCTCCATATTGTTTATTGCATGTTCATTTCATCTTTTGGTAATTAGAAAGCAGAAGTTGATTTGTAAAGACCAGACCTTGTAGCACATGCTGTAAATTCAGGAAGCCAGATACCACACTAGCCGTTGACAGATAAACTCCATTGATGATATCTATAACGCTCTCGCTCCACAGGTACTCAGAGGTTTGGCGTATCTTCGGGAGAAGCACCAAATAATGCACAGAGGTACGCACAAAGCAACATTCCTTACTAATATCTTGGGAAACCTACATGTACGTACACGCGCTGGAGGGCGGCAGGAAGTAGACCCCTAATACAGCCATTGAAATTGCATAAGAAGCTTAAAATTGATTATTATATAGAGATTAGGCCTCACAAGGTCTTTACTGAAACTAAACGGAGACCTTCATCTCTGAGGTGACTGTTAACCTGAGATTAAACAACACAGTCATTACAGAACGTATGTATTGCAGTTTACATGTGAAACAACCGTCTTCTTCTATATTTATTTAAAAATATAACATTAACCATTTAATTAAATATTTTTGAAACATTAGGTATTCTTTTTTAAAGAATATTTAAGGTGTTTACCCAAAAATTTAATGTATTTTCTCCTGAATTAATGAATTAATATAAATGATTTCTTCTTTTAAACACGACTTTGGAAGACTGTTGGAAACCAGTAGCTATTGAAAACCCCTAGTAGGTGAAAGAAATACGGAAGTCTACTAGTTCAAAATATCTTCATTTTGATTTTTATGTCATAAATTACACTCAAACATGTTTGAAACGAGTGGCGGGTGAGTAAATAATGATAAATTCCTCATCGACTATCCATTTAGCTGAAACAAAAGAGTGACAACGCATCAACTGCATTCAAATAATGCTTTTAATATTTATGTGTAGTGTACTGAACTTCAGTCAATACACTTTTTATTCCAAGTAGATCACCATTAGCCATGGAGTATCTTTAGTGTCTCCGAGTGTGGCACAACCAGCAGTTGAACAATAATTCTACGTCTGAAGATGCAAAGTATCAGTTTCTCAGTCATGTCTGTGAGGGTCTAGAGGAGCCACGCTGGGTTTGAAGCGTTAGACAGGGAGGGTCAGACCTATAGTTGTGCTGTTGTGGCAGAGTGCGCTCGCCTGCTCACGAGGAGCTGTCGAGGAGCCCAGCCGGTAATTACAGCCTCTCGGATGTGATTACATGGCAGCCACACCCTGCAACCCCCTCCCTTCTTTTTCCTCTCCCACTCTCACCCCTCTGTCCACTCCCAGTGGGTGTTAGGGCTGAAGAAGGGCCCGTCATGTACAGAATTGTTGCATATGCGCACTGTTATTTGCTCTTCTTGCCCTGTGTTTAAAATGCGGGAGTTGGAAAGTGGCTTGCTTCTCTGTCCTTACTGCTGCAACAGTTTTGTCGAAGCTAGCTTTGCAGTATTCAGAGCATCTTGGAGAAAGGGCGATGAAAAGCCAGGTGGTGCTGCCACTGGGATTTGGACCCCGGCCTTTCATCTTACTTGGTCTCGCTCTCTCTCTTTCTCTCTCTCTCTCTCTCTGGTTCCCTCCAGACGTTAAGCCCTCCAACATCCTGGTGAACTCGCGCGGTGAGATCAAACTGTGCGACTTTGGTGTGAGCGGCCAGCTCATCGACTCTATGGCCAACTCCTTCGTTGGAACACGGTCGTACATGTCGGTGAGTCACCCTCCCACTTCCCTCCCCATCCCCCAGTCCTTCTCGTTCCAAGGCCTGAGCCAGTGCCCAGGATTCTTCCATGTGGAGAAGAGGTACTCGCTGCCAGGTTTTAGCCCACTCCTCCTGGCCACCTGCAGGGTGCGGCGCCCCACCCTAGTAGAGCCTTGACTTGCTCTTTGCTCTCTGCCTTGACAGCCGGAGAGACTCCAGGGCACGCACTACTCGGTTCAGTCGGATGTGTGGAGCATGGGCCTATCTCTGGTGGAGCTGGCTATTGGACGCTACCCCATCCCCCCTCCCGATGCCAAGGAACTGGAGGCCATATTTGGCCGGCCAGTGCTGGATGCAGGTGGGGCAGAAGGTCACAGCATGTCTCCAAGACCCAGGCCACCAGGACGACCAGTTAGCGGTAAGACATCTAATTTTTCGAGGTAGACCTACTGATGCATATTATATCAGTGTTTAGATCCAATAGTTAACATCATTTAAAGTGTATTTGATTATCTTTTCATCCATGTTCTACGTAATATGCGTGTTTTAGTCGAGCCTTGCGAATTGTTTTCCCCCAGGACATGGAATGGACAGCAGGCCAGCAATGGCTATATTTGAGCTACTGGACTACATTGTCAATGAGGTCAGAGGATTTGCTTAGCATGCAACTTGCGTCCTTTGTGCTTATTTTTGCCTTTTATAGTATTTCTGCATTTTATGTAGCAGTTTCACTTCAATATCACCCCTTTTCTCTGCTCCCCACCTGTCTCTGCATCTGCAGCCTCCACCCAAGCTCCCCCATGGCGTCTTCACCACAGACTTTGAGGAGTTTGTGACTAAATGGTAAGATCCCGTGTCTTATATTTTAAGGTTTTACAGTACAATGTGCAAAGACTAATTTGTTATCAGTATGGAAAAAGCAACATCTTAGCAGTGGAACAGTGTTGGCACGTATGTTTGCTACATTAAACCTCAAAGAAAAGGGCAGTTCAGTTCTGTTCCTAAAAGGCCCATTTTTTTTGCACACTTTAGCTCCATCATGCTCACACAATTTAATGTTATCCTGAATGACTTGTTTAGCCGATGCATGTTTAATTTAGATTGGATCTAAACTGAAGAGCATGGTGTACCTCAGTAGCAGGATTGGACACTAGCTACAAAGCAATTGACCAGCATGTTGTTCCGAACGAAAGACGTGACATCCAAACAATGTTTAGTCATCAAACATTTAATTACTTAAGCTAGCTGATTAAAGCCCCCTACCCCGCTGAGCTTGATTCGAATGGAGGCGAATCACATACAAACTGTGCTTATCTGTAGATTCTGTGACTAATCAGAATATTCTGTTCTCAGACACCAAAGATGACACTTTGGCCCGTTTCCACTGAGTGGTACGGTTCGGTACGCTTTTAAGGCCGCTTCCACTGTCTAAAAGCGACTGTACCGTACCACTTTTTAGTGACCCTTTGCAAAGGGGTCCCAAGCGTACCAACGGGTAACTAAAAGGCGGAGCTAGACGCGCAGCTGAACGCTATTGGCTTAGAGAGATACGTCATTTGCTCGCACAACAAGCAGAATGAAAACAAAGGACCCGCCATGTTTAATACACAGCCGAGAGACAATGCTCCGAAATAATATCAGCATATAATAACGAGCCATGGTCGACCCGAGCTTAAACAAACCTTGTCGTCGTCTTGAACAGCCACAAAGCCAAGAGAAGAGCAGATTCTTATAGGTTACGAGCCCATAAGCGCGAGAGGTTTCGCTTTGTCTATTGCGCTCGCATGCGCGTCAATATTTGAAATAACAAAGTTCTTAACCTGGACTATTATAAACTCGGAATGACGGAATTACTCTCTAACAAGAAAATAATGACGGAGAGGCTACATGTACTGGTGAAGATTAAAGACACAGATGAGAGGTCTGGACTGACTGGGGGCTATATTTCTTATTGTTTTTGAACCTAAATAAGGACTAAATATCTGCTGTGTGTAGTTTTTCTGTAATTTGGTAACATCGGAGACTGTGTGGGGCTGTATGTGTTCATATATACTGCATTTATTTATTTATTTGATATAATCGCGGACTATAGGCTATTTCGAATCATTGATCTAGTTATAATCAGATCATGTTCAGTCAGTAATGACATTTATACACCAGTGTTTATGTGTATAATAAAGCATCTGTTTTGTGAGAAGTGCTTCTCATATGATTTGTGAACGACCCATAAAGCTTTACTGTAGAGATTTCCTCGAGCAAAAATGACGTCGACTGAAATTTTCTGTTGTACACTATGCCCACCAAAAGAGTACCCTTTTGCATTGGAAACGTAAGCCTGATAAAGGTGACCCGTACCGTACCGTACTGTACCACTCAGTAGAAACGGGCCATTAACATCCATTCTTAAACACTAATCTGAACATTATAGCTGGACTATAAAAATCAAACATAGTAACTTAATTAGAAAAGGTGTATTGATACCTGTTATTCTGTGATCAAAAGGAAAAAAAGACAAAACGATGAGTCTGTTTTAAACCAAACCCTACCTAAACATTAAACTTTTGGATTAGATTTTTTAAATGTGTTGTTGAATTGAGTTGAGTGATTATTATGTCTGTGTGTTTACAGCCTCATAAAGAACCCTGCTGACAGAGCTGACCTCAAGATGCTTATGGTAAGGACATTTCCTTCAGTGGTATTTGTAGAATGACTTGAAAAGATAGTAAAATACAAATTTCTTATGACAAAAATAACATTGTACGACAATGCAAGCTCATTTGTGTGATCGTAAAAATAACAAGTAATTCATGTTTGTCAATTTTTAGCTACGTTCGTTTGAGCAATTAGCTCTAGTTACGACTTGAATAAGAAATATTCCCCCTTCTCCTCCCAGTCAGTCCTGTAATGCCTGTAGGTTAATAACAGCAACATCATGATGCAATCTACAAGTTCGTGCATTACAGAATTTGTGATCAGAATCAAACCAGGATATATTGCATATAAAATGCATAACATCCACTATTGGACGTTAGAATGTGCTGATGATGAAATTAACCGTGCTGTTGATTTACAGGGCCACACGTTCATCAAGCGGGCCGAGGTTGAGGAGGTGGATTTCGCTGGATGGTTGTGTAAAACCATGGGCCTTCACCAGCCTAGCACACCCACTCATAGCGCTGAATGAATGCTGGCTCATACCGTTGCCACCAATGCCATCCTCCGCTCTACTTCTCTCCTCTTTGCTCTCACAGGCCTGTATGCTTGTAAGCCTCCGACACACCGCTGTGCACTCTTTTGCCGTTCTCTGCTTGCTCTTCCCTTCCGCTGCAGTGTGTTCTGGGGGCATTGTTTTATAAGAGCCTCTGCTGTTGGAGAACTTGGTCATTTGAAACGAATATGGGGATTTATAGTCACCTAAGTAGAGTGGCTGTATTTTTAATGACCAGATTATTCAGGAATGTGTCTATATGGTAAAGATCAACTGGGTGTTTGTTTCGTATGACAGCATTTTCATTAGTTTTATGATGCTTATGTTTTCTTTTCACGGTCTCTTTATTAATTAATCACAATCTCTGTTGCTAATGTGCCATTCATTGGCATTTAGCATTACACTGTGTTAAGATGTATAGTCTGGTTCAATGGCAAGCATTTCATTATGAATCAACTGCCGTTTAAAGCGAGAGATAAAAGAATGAAAGAAAACCAAAGAGGGCTACTATGGATCATACACTATGGTTGGTTTATTACTTATTATAAGCTGATTATTGTAAAATGCAGGATGGCCAAATCACCAATGCCCAAGCACATGTGTACAGGTTTTTAACTTGTGCATTGCATTGCATGACCAGTGGTCATGTCGTGAGTTTGCACACTTTACCACATAAATAAAGCTATATTAAAAGTCCTGTATCAGATGCCCTTAGTTCTGCTGTGCCTGTGAAAAAGATCGGTCTTTTAGTATTTATAAATCTGGTTTGAACACCGTTTGATCCCCTTAACACTGGCCCTCAAACTGTTTCTTCGTATCTCTCTAAAGTAAAGTTGAAATCATGCTTGTCTCATTTTTGCAACCAGTGAACGGTTTTCTCAGATCTTGCTTTGTTGAAATAATCTTTAGAAGAGTATATTTGGGAATAATTATTATTCGTAATTTATGCTTTAATGTCTTTTGGTTTAAGTTTGAGTACAACCAGAGTTGCACCTAACGTTACAGTGCTTTGTCATGAACCCTATGAATTTGAACGGACCTAAACGACTCCAACTAAGACCACAACAGGTACACTCATGGTTTGATCTTCAGTGGTATATAAAGTGCAAAGTAATGTCTCAGGCCACCATGTACAGTGCTATGCAGATCCAACGAACCTCAGCAGATATTACCGTATTAGTAGGTCTTCTAAATACACGGGTGTTACAGATGGGCATTGTGAAGTGTGGCTAAAGCCCACTTGTTCTAAATAGCTTTGTGTTTGTTTTTTCTCTGTAGTACTTTTCAGTAACGTTGAAACTGTATTACACACTGGCATTCAGCTCTGACCAAGTGAATGCATTGCCACACTTGCGTGTATAAAAAAAATATATGTACAGTACAAACGGTACTGTGTTTCAGTCTTAAAAAATAGCATTTTATTTTAGGGTTTTTTTTTGTTTTGTTTTTTTTGTTTTTGACTACTTTCGAGAAGAGGATATAAGTCATTTTATTACCATATGGAATGTGTTGAATACAGTTCTAATATAAAAATAAAACTTATTTGTGAATGATTATCTGTAGTTGTGGTCAGTCTTGTCAATTTTGAATGAAGATTCAATAGTCTATTAAAAACATTACGAATAATCGGGGCAAATAAGGTATGTAGCTAGATGAACATATAATAGTGGGTACATTTGTTTATTAAGTTTTGTATGGCTGAATTGCCAGAAATAGGACAACGTACCAGAAGACTTATCATATTTTTTATATTGTATTTTTATTAGGGCTGTCAAAAAATTAATCGTGATTAATCACATCCAAAATAAAAGTTTAACATAATATTTGTGTGTGTACTGTGTATATTTTATTATGAATATATAAATACACACATGCATATACTTGATAAAATGTTGGTTTATATTTAGATATGTAAAAAATATATGTGTATGATACAAATTTTACATTTAAATATGATGTAACTACTTTGATATATAGTTTTGGCTTCTATGAATGTGTTTATCACATATACATAATAAATATATATAACACACACACATATGTCAAAACAAACTTTTATTTTGGATGTGATTAATCACGATTAATTCTTGGACAGCCCTAATTTTTATATGCATTATTGGTAACGCTTTATTTCGATGGTCCATTTGAGTATTAGTAGACTGTCTATTTAATATCTGCTGATACTGACATTCAACACACATTTAACTGACTATAAGAAACTTTGCAAGTACATGTAACCTTACACAACCCTAACCCCAACCAAACAGGCTACTTATAATCTAATGAGAATTAGTTGCAATGTAACTTAAATTCAACAAACGGACCATCAAAATAAAGTGTGACCGTATTATTTGACAGAATCTTTTAACAAAACGACGCTAGTGTCAATACAGATAACACAATTTGCATGGCAAAATTGTGACAATGTATTTTGGTTCATAAAAGGGGCGAACCAGTTAGTCACTCCTGCACTGCACACCAGGTAGGAGCGAGTTATTACAAAACCTAACTGCAGGGACACGTCTTATACTTAATACTTTGGCAGCTGCTCCTGAAAAGGCAGAAATACAAATTTAGGAACTCGTTCACGTTTGCAGCTTATTTTAATTCCAAATTTTCAAACAGCCTTATTATACTGCCCTCTGTTGCAGAGGTATATTACTTCATCATCATGCTTGCCTCCTCCTCAACACTCCAGAATTTAAGAAGTGCCTTCTGCAGTTATTAAGTCCACACCCCGCTTTTACGGGAGAGTGCTCAATTGTACAGTCACTCTCAGAGGTCATATGCTCCTCCTGTTTTTGAGAAAGTCTCAGTCCAGCAGCAGGTAAACTGGCGAACGGGTCTGAAGTGGTGGAAGACGATCCATGCCTGTCCTGTTGACTGACAGCACTCATCGCTTCTCCCAACATGATTTTGGTGAGTATGGAATCACAGTATGTGTTTAGTTACTTTTTAATTTCTGTTTTCACTTTTGTGTGCTACATTGGAAGAGGTGTCAGAAAGGTGTTACAGTATCACTCTTGTCTGACGACCCCTTGAGAGTAGGTACACATTATGAGCTGTATTAGTTTGAGACAGTGGAGGGTGTGTGTGTGTGTATATATGTGTTGCGGGGGGGACTGCTGGCAGACCCTGAGTGTCCTGGAATGTGCCATGGCTTGTTTTGGGGTGGGACTCCATGACCTCAGGCAATGGGATGGGTGGGTGCGACTACATTCGCTCACACAGGGGAGAAAGAAGGACGGTTAACTCTCATTATTTTGGCACACATGCTCGCCCAAAGTACACGTGCAACACTCCTGCAAACAACTTTATACAAATACGGGCCGGTTTTACCAGTGACATCCTTGTGAGCTCCACCGTTGTGTTAATGGGTGATGGTGGCCACTGTGGCATGATGACAGCCTTTTTACTGTATTCCCCAGAGATGGGCAGAAGAGAGCAGCATGGGGGAATGCTGTTTCTTTAAGAGAGAGGGAGCGAAAAAGAGCGAGCGAGAGAAAGGGAGGGACCTTTTTGCCCTCCAGAAACCAGGAAGGGAATTGAGTTGAGTGCTGGTGCTTGGTTAGCGCATACAGAGCTTTGAACAGCAGGGAGAGCTGAGAGAGAGAGCGCTCCACTGAGGAGGAGAGAAGAGGAGGGAGAAGCAATCCCATAACAAGCACCGCCACGGCCATCACAGGTGAGCTTGTTCCACCCCCCAGCTTGTCCCCATGTCGTCTGCCCAGGGCCTATCGACCGAAGGGAGAAAGGCTGAGGAGGAAGGAATGAGGGAGGGGGACAGAGAGGAGAGAGAGAGAGAGAGAATGTGTGTGTGGGGGGTAGGAGGGGGCTCCTGTGTCAGTGAGGAATTATTCTTCTTTTTCTTTGGTCATCTAAATAACAGGTTAAGTGCACGTTTGGGTTACTGGCATTGCTTTAATAAACTTTCGATCCCTACAGATGTTAACTTTTTGTTGTTGTTTTGGAGGGAGCCCAAAGGGGTGTGTTTGTTAGATATCAGAGAAGGTAGTAAGAAGGAAGCAGAATTAATTTCATAGAGCAGGGTGTAATGCTACGCACTAGGGTCCAAGCTTTTATCTTTGTTGTCATTCATTCAGATACTAACTCTGATAACGTGCACACCCCTTCAGCATTTTTTTCTTTTCGTCTTGAATTATGTTTACGCTGGTTACTTCTGTGATGGAATATTAAAAAACAAATGTAACTAAATTGGGTTGGGAATGCTAAACATTTCAAATGATGTAGCGTGACTATTAGCTTGTTGTGTTAAAGTTTTGCAGAGTTGTGGTTGGATTCTTTTTTCGTACGTAGAAAGCTTGGCACTGCTTGTTGGCTGGTCTGTACTTTTAATACCTGGCATCCTGCTAGCAACACACGGTAGTGTATAATTCAGCTCTCAATGCTTACGTTGAAGCAAGCTCTGAGATGTGGGGGTGGCAAAAGTAGACCGTTTGGGACTTGTAGTTCGTAGCGATGGCCTAGAAGCAGGTGAAGTCCTATTTAGGAACTGCACTTCCCAGAGTGCCTTGCCCTTGGCCATACAGGAAAAGGAACAGCCGGTAGCCTATCCTAGTGGGGAGGTGTGGTGATTGAGCAGCAGGCAAGCCAATCACAGAGGACGAAGTGAAGCCAGAGCAGTGGGCTGAAAATAGAGTGGGGGAGTTAGTAGGTGTCTGCTTGTGTGGGATCAGGCAAGGGCTTGCCTGTGTAACTAGGGCCACTCGGAAGTTTCCTGTGCAGTTGCTTCAGAGCAGAGCCCTGCCCAAGTACAGAGGCAGGCAGGCAGGCAGAGGGAGACTGAGCTGACCCACAGGGAAACAAAATTCTGGCCGGCCGGTAAGAGCTCAAAATGCACTCTTACTCTCTCTGGTGTCTGAGATGGGAAAAACAAGCTAGAAGAGAAATAATGGAATCTTAAAAGGGGAAGAGAGGGACTTGGCTTGATTAAGTTCAGAGCGCTTGACCCACTTGCAGATGGCATAGAGATGGAAAACTCAGGCCTGCTGCGTTAAGGTATGACTTGGTGAGCTTCTGTGCTGCAAATTCCACTTGAACTGATCTTGAATGTTGTTTTGATTTGTAGTTTTTAATGTGTTTTGATTGACATTTAATAAAGAAAGTTTGTTTCATTTAAGTTTGTCACATGATCAGTTGATGAATTAAATTTGACACGTTGGCATTGCTGTGAAGACTGAGACTATTTTAAACGAACTTTTTTCATATTCACATCAGAGACATCCTGCTCATTCAGCTGTCTCACAAACTCTCCCACAACGTTTTTACCTCTTCTTTTGGCAGATCCTCTGTAGGCTTCTCGGCCCTCTCTAACTCTGTCATAATGCACATCAGTGTTCTCCCTTGGTAAGGGTCTTTAGCTGGGGTCTTATGACTTGTCAAATCAGTAAGACTGCATGTTTGTCCTGGACTCAAAAGGCGTTGCAGGAAGCTGCAGTCTGTTTTGCTCTCTCTCTTTTTTTATTCAAAGATGTATGTAGATCATTTCCAAGCCATACTTGCTCGACTCGTTTTCACCAGTGCGGGTACAGGGAGGACGCAAGGGGTATTTTTATTCATAGATGACGCCCAGTGTCTGAATAATGCACAGACAAGGCTCCTTGTCTCACTGGGGTGAGGCTGTTCTTTATTGTCTTTTGCTTGTTTAAGTGCCAAAGAGATTCTCACCCACCATAAACCAGTTTCCGTACAGTTAACTTACCTGACAGGGTCGTTTTAGGTCAGCCTTTATGACAGGTAAGGTATGTGTGAACTTCGTGCTGTATTTTCACTTTTGTATTAACTTAAAGTGCAGCCATGCTTCTCTCACAGTTGTTTTCCTTCTTGACATTAGTAAAGTTTCAATCACTCATATCCAGTGTGAATTAATCAATATTTGACTAGCTTTTGAATACTTATGAAATAGAAACTTTATTAAAAGTAAAACAGTGGACACTGTAAACTGTTTTGAGGACACAAACATTTTTCCTTATGCAGTGCATGATTGAGGGCTGAAGGAAGTAGAAGTTACCATCAACTTTTGTTTATTCAAACAGTTGAATTCATCATTAAACTTTTTAGACTCTTGGAATTGGCTGTCCGGGCAAGCTTTAGTTTTATGTTCAGTGACACTTTCTGAAGCATTTTTTTAAGTGATCAAATTAGAGATGCTGGGAGATGGGCTGCTGCAAGCTAGCATCGCTATCGGTAATCAGAGAGCTCATCTCATTATTCTCTCATTGTGCTCTTTAAAGGGCCTTCTTCTTCCACTTGTCCTTATCTGCTGAGAGTCTGTCGACGCGAGGCCTTCCTCTTGTTTTTTCTTGACAGTAATTTGGAATCCGATTGCTGTAAGTTTATGCTCTCGCCCCATTCGCTATTGTGGAGCTCGACCTCCAGCAGGGTGGAGGAGTCCTTGACATACTTACCTTAGCGTGATCGTTCAGAGATCTGCTGTGAGGTAGAGCTGAAAAAGGAATCCTGGGTGGGTTGTCATGTCTTTTTGCCTCCTCAGCAGAGGCAGAAGAGGGAAGTGGAAGCTGTGGTAGACTGGTGGTGGAGTGTGCAGTGCAGTGTCTGGGAGAGCTGGTCATCTGATAACAGAGCGGGTTCTGTTACACCATCACCAGAGTCACGCAGGAAGTCTTCTTCCGCCCAACCGGCCAGGCTGCCGCCGCAGCAGAGAGCTCGAGACACGAGCTATGGCCTGAGCACAAGGGCACCAGAAGGGCTGGAGCATTGCTGCCGCCATTAGTAAATTTGTTTTCTGTTTCACATGTCGGTGTGCTTGCTCTTTCCTTGTTTTTCTGGCCCAGCCACATATTGTCCTGAAGACTCAGAAGTTGTGGGCAGCTCAAAGACAGATGCAGGCAGTTGGTCTGGAAAAGTTTGGTCAAACTATGAGGGGGCGTCGTGGCATTTTCACACGTGGGCTTCATCTTCTAACAAAGCTGCTGCTGGTCTAGAGGGATCATGGCACGTTGTTGCATTTAAAGTTGGGCCTTTTATGACATTCGCTGTAACGTTTTTTCAGTCTGCTCTGCTCCTGTTTGATACACTTCTATACAACTAGGACTTTTAAAGGGATAGTTCACCCCAAATTTGAATTTCAGTCATCATTTACTCATTCTTCACTTGTTCAAAACCTTTTTGAGGTTCTTTTTTTCTTTTGAACACAACAATGCTGGTTGCTGTGATCCATTGAATTCTGTAGTATTTATTTCCTAACATGAGGGTCGATGGATCCCACAACAACCATTCTTCAAAATATCTTTCAGAAGAAAGAAACTCAAGGTTTAAAACCACACAAGGGAGAGTAAATGAGGCAATTTTCATTTTTGGGTGAACTGTCCCTCAAATTTTTCATCAAGGCAAGGTCATAGTTTGCTTGCACTTAACTTTTTTGACCTCATGACACTTTGAAAAGAGGGAGGGGGATTTTGTGTAAACGGAAATCTCAGGGAAAAAAGTTAGATTGAAAGTCACACTATCTCAAGCGTTTCTGTACATATGCTTCAAGCTGCCTTACCTAATACCTTCTGGGGAGCATTATGAATTAGAAGTCTGGATTTTTGGCAGCCTGCTAACATATCTCCAGCAAAACAGCACAGCACTACAAGTCCAGTTTTATCAGTTGTTCACCCACTTCCTGCTTGCTCTTTTTGCAACCAATCATGCTTCCCTAACCAACACTGGCAGGAGTGACTCATTTGCAGGGCCTTGCTCAAAATCCTGTTCTTCTTGGAACCAGTCAGCCCCTCTCCATACTGTTTACGATTATCCGGTAATATCCTCTCTGCCTTGACCTTGAACCCTGTCAACCTAGTGTAGTGACTCCCCTTCCCTCCCTCATGAAGCAGGAGGAGCTAATTACACACACAAGCTTCTATATACTTAGTGAGCAGACATGCATGTCAGAGGGATGCCCTATGTACATAACTCACATGTTTGTCATTAATACTCTCAACAGACTCTTTCGAAGGATTGCCATGCTCTTGTGAAATACAAATTGAACGGCATAAGGTTTATAGTGATGAATTGGGTTAGTAGAAAGATGCTGAACTATTTTCAAACCATGCTACTTGTTTTAGTTTATGTCATAAGTCAGTGTGTGTTCCTGGAATGCATTGCCTTGCCTAAGATGCGGGGGCTTGTGTGGGGAGATGTTTCATTCTGAGGTGGCCTTATGCAGCTCATATGAGCAAGTAGATTTGCTGTTTGGTGTCGTCCAGTGGATTAGCTTTGTTTTAAAGTTAGTTGAGGCGAGAAGCAGATGCATTCTAAGAACTTAATCACCAAACGCATTAAATACCCATGACACAATTTGATGGACAGTAGTTACCTCATGATTCTTGTAAAAAAAGATTTTACTGTGATGGCGGTGTTATTTCCGACTGGTTACACAACACTAAACTATTTCTAGTTATAATGGAATAAGATGAAAAAAAGTGCAACCATGATGTACACATCTAGATGAACCTTTAGACTGATTTAGTTTATACTTGCCCAGTTATATGAAAATGTTTGAAAGTCTCTGTAAACTGTTTTGGAAAACTTCTCCTAAAGCTGCCATATGATGAAAATTTGGATTTACCTAGGTATAGCTGAACAAGAAGTCACTACATAGAAATGGCAGAGTGTGAGCCACTGTTTCCTCATTCTCATGTAAATCCTGTGAGTGTAAAATACCAATCAAAACAAAATGCTGTTGTGTTGCACACATGATCATTAGTGTGATTGATCATGTTTCCTGTTGAATTTACAACAATTATCAGTTTCTTCCCTTATTTTTTACGTTTATCTAGGCATATAATAAACTTTGTATGTATATGAGAATTCAATTTTGAAAAGGGGTGATGCAGGGATGTCCACCACTTTAGGTGAAAAGATTTAACAAGGGATCTACTCAAACTGTTAAAATACCTTTTGAAAAACTAATTATAATTATTGATTTTGTTGATTTCAGAGTACATGATGATGGTGTGTGCGTGCGTGCGTGCGTGCGTGCGTGCGTGTGTGTGTGAGAGAGAGAGAGAGCAGGGACTGAGCTATGGGAGTATCAGAGCCGAGCTCATTGATATTCTCAATCATTATAAATATGGTCAATATTATTCTAGGTGTAATTCTTCTGTTTTATAAATGAGCATATAAAAACTGTTCTGCCTAAGCCACAAACTTTCAATTTAGATTTCTGAGAATAATTTCGCTTATTGAATCAATGTACTATATGGCACCTTTAACGTTGTCTGGGAGGGGCTGTTAGGCCGAGTGGGGGCTGGGGTGGGATGAGCATTCGCAGTAACTTGTGGTTTGACTTGCAAAGTAGTTGAGGCCTGTGCGTGCGGCCAGCCGAAGAGGTCTGGAAATGAGACGTTGGGGCCGTTGCATGGCCCCTGTCACCCATAGCCATGAATAAGTGATGAAGAATGTTGGGAGCCCTGCGAAGGTGTCAGGATCAGGTTTGTTTGCACTGTTTCCTCTTTCTTTCAGCCTTGCTGTGGGTTTATTTAGGGACAGAGATGCTGCTTAACTGGTGAATTGCTATCGCCCACAAACTAAAGTGCAGAGATGACTTCTGGTTTGTATTTAAGAAGAATGACAGTGGACCCCACTGATATTGACTATGCTCTATAAGACAAAATTCATTTTGCGTTCAGCTTAAAGGAATATTTCACCCATAACTGATAATTAAGCCATCACTTTCTCTCTTTTTAATTTACTTCCAAACCTGTTTGGATTTCTTTTTTCTGATAAACACAAACTAAGTGTTTGAAGAAAGCTGGAAACCTGCAATCATTTAAAGTTCTTAAAACTATCACTTTAAGAAAGGCATTCTGATTTGGAAAAACATGAGAGTGGGTAAATGGCAGATTTCATTTTTGAAAAATAAATATTCCATCAAGTAAAAAGCCATTTCTAAATCAAACAGTTTACCTTGATTCACGAGGAACCGGTGCCTTACCTGGAAACACTTATTGTCAAACCCAACCTCCAGCTTGGCCTCTAACTTGACTTATTCAAATTCTGTGATAAAACAATGAGATAGAATTCACCTGTTAGTCAAGCAGATGAGAAATGGGCGGGAGAGCGTTATCAAGAGAGATAACAGAAGACCAAAGACAAATGTGTGTGGTTTCAAAGCCTACCCTACAGGTGCCCATCATTTATCTTAAAGGTGAAGGGAGAGACAAAGAGAAGGGCTTAAGCCATTGGCTTATGGGCATTATCATCTAACTTAAACAAGTGAAGACATGGTCTAGTGGGGCACTATTATTGGAGTAGCTTCACTGAAGTGTGCTATATAGAAGTGTGTAGTGCACACAGTATATGCCCTAGATTACAGCATTTCTATCATATTCTGATGAGAAGCTCTTTCACTGTGTGTGTGTTAACGTTAGATGGCCCACAAGGTGAGCCGGAATGTCATACACAGTAATAGTTCATGCAAGACAGGTAGTGGGGGTTGGATTTGGTGCCGTGTTTTACCTTCCCACTATCTCTCTAGTGCTACACCAATAGTGATCTGACTTTGTGCCAGGTCTCTAGGTGTGTAGGAAGGCTTTGTGAGGCAGAGCAAGCAGCCAGGTTGAGCAGGTCTTGCATACATACCAAGGGGCTTGATCTGAAGGAATGTCATTTGAATGCATTGCTCTTATTGAGTATAATCCCCCAATGGCCTCACCCCCTGCTGGGTCACACTGGCAGATGGAGGGGCGGGGGGTAGTTAGGCTGTTTGGCTTTCACGCGTGAGCGTGTGTTTTCCAATAGACAAATCAAGGAGTGCTGCCTTTCAGAGCCCCCCTCCCTCTACCCTTGCCTGTACTGCGGTCGATCATTTTAATCTCCCCCCCCAACCCACACGTGATCAAGGGGACAGGCCTTTCCTGAAACTTGGCACAGAGTGCAGGGTGGGGTAACCGGCTCAGACCGGATTGACAACCTCCCTATTTAATACTGTTCCCTTGCAGCCCTGCGTGTGTCCTCCTACTCTTCCTCCTCCTCTAGTGGGTTTTTTTCCACTCAGGCCTTTAGCCGGTAACCCCCTGCCCCCACCCCCTTGCCCAGAAGCCAACTGACACGCAATTCAGAGCACATGGTGCCCAGCCCAACACTGTGTGTGTACTCTCCCACCCCAGCAAAGCAGCACAGTTACAGATTCTCCTTTCCCACTGCCATCATGACAGTAGGCCTGCTGCCCTCGGAATTCGGATAACATCCTAAACTGATTCCGGTTTTCCACTTTGGCATCTCCAATGACACAAGTTGAAGTTTAACTTAATTTTTTGATAGCATTGTACATAACAGATAGACTGTTTGATGGTTGTGAATGCATTTTTTAATATTTATTGCACTTTGGGCATGCCGAGTTTGAGGCATGGCTCATGTTAAAAAAAAAAAATGCCACAAAGCATTATGTATTTGCTGTCATGAGTTGTAATCTGAATATCCTTTTATAACTTTTGTATTTTGTGTAATCTTGACCAGTGGTCTTTAATATTATGACAGCCATTTAGATACTTTCTATTACCCTCTGTGCTTAATTTGCAAACAGGGCTTGGCTCTTCTACTCTTTAATACACTGCAGAGAGTGTTAGTATCTTAAGAATCCGCATCAATTACTCGTCTTTAAAATGTGTTTTAAATATGGTCATTGGTGAAAGTTTTGGTAAAGTTTTTGGGGGAAATGTCTTCTCCACGCTGTAATAGTTTTATGTTAAAATCTCAATTAATAATAATGATTTATTTAAATATCTGTCAGCCACATCATCATTTTATGATTAATAACTGTTATTGTTTCTCAACATTCTCAGACAGGCAGACGGACAGACGGCAGGACGGACGGACGGGTGGCGGCTGCGATTGGCGGCTCGGCGGCAGGCTGGTGGAAAATGTCGTCGGGAGCAGGTGGGCGGGGAAGACGTGAGGGGAGAGCCTGTGGGGGTGCAGGCGAGGTAGAAGAAGGACCAGTTGGCATCCCTTTCCCTGAACACAGTGCTGACCTGCTGGGCAGTCTTAACCGGCAACGGCTAAGCGGGCTGTTGTGTGATGTGCTTCTAGTGGCTCAAGAAAGAGAATTCCCTGCCCACCGCTCTGTGTTGGCCTCTTGCAGCACCTACTTCCACAATCTTTTCACCTCGGGCATGGCTGCTGACCGTCAGAAAGTCTATGCACTGGACTTTGTGCGGCCCGAGGCGCTGGCCGCTCTCTTGGACTTTGCCTATACAGCAACCCTTACAGTCAGCCGCAACAGTGTGGTAGACATTTTAAGCGCCGCCCGTGTGCTGGAGATCTCGCCTGTCCAAGACGTCTGCACACACCTGCTGGACACCAAAGTGCTCACCCCGCCGGTGGGTAATCTACTTTTTTAGGTCGATTGATGCATGTTTTGGTGTAATGCGATTATGTAAATGTAATACAATTGTTTTTTTTGCAGGCGGGAAATGAGCAAGAAGACTACGAGGAAGAGGAAGAGCGAGGAAAAAATGGAAAAGAGCAGGGCATCCGGCTGCGTGCCCGTGAGTACTTGGAGTTCTTCCAGAGGGGGGCGCATTGGGGTAGCAGCTGCAGCACGCCAGAGCTCAGGGACCTGCCCGCACACCTGCACTTTAGCCAACGCAATGGCGCTGACAGCAATGGCATACCCATCGGCCCTGCTGACTACTACTCCCCACTGGCCCAGGCCCTATCACAGCCGCCTCGTGACCCCGAAGATGAAAATGTGGATGAGGAGAGCCAGGATGCAGCACGCGCTCGAGAGAAATTTGCAGAGGGTCTGATTCCCTTTCATGCTCCCACTCAGAATGGACATTACTACCTCCATCAGGCAGACCCCAAATCAGAGAGAGAAGTGGAGGTGACAGGTGACAGGGAGCATAACCAAGGCCCTGCCAGTGCTTTGCTACAACAGATGATGGACTCCTTGGAGCGGAAAAGGGAACGGGGCACAACAGGTGGTGGGGGTGACGACGATGGGCCTGACGGTGATGAGCCAGACGTGGAGTTTTACTTGAAGTACTTTAGTGCGCACGAGGGGCCCACCAGTGCTCCCATATCTCCAAGTCTGGCACCACTGTGGCCAGTGAGGGGCAATGGAGGTGGTAACCAAGCAACTGGAGGGGGTAACAGTGGTGAAAGGAAGATGCGATCCAAGGCCTTTCAAAAGTGCCCCATCTGCTCCAAGGTCATCCAAGGTGCAGGCAAGCTTCCACGCCACATCCGTACACACACAGGAGAAAAGCCCTATGAGTGCGCAATATGCAAAGTGCGATTCACCAGGTAATTTTTTTTTTTTTTTTTTGTAATTTTAATTTGAACTTGTAGAAAATTAAGAGCTATATTTTTATATACACTTTAGCTTATTGTACATGATCACATTTCATTAGTTGCGTATTCAGCACACCAAAGAGAATACAGTCAGCCATAAAAATGGGTTTTATGTTGACAGAAAGGTTGCATGACAAAGTCCTGGAATTTTAACAAGGGGGGTCCAATAAAAGTGGGTTGTGGTAGCATAGCCTAGTCTGCTGTTATCAGGGATGAGGCTGTTATAAAACTCTCCATGCCGATATTGAAAGGGATTACAGCACGATGGCCTTTCTACACCAGTGAGTCAGCTGAACTTGTGACCCTGGGTGTTACGTTGATTATTGCCCCTGGCACATACAGCCCCTCTTTCAGACATATAGCTGATGAAAAATACTGCTGTGTTACAAGCCTGAATCATGGTTAGCAAGCTGTTAGCATGGCTTACCCTGCACTTAAGGGCATCACCTCTTCCATGAAACCATCGCCTTAATGAATTAATCAGGAGACACGCATTGGAATAGACACTGCACCAAAAATATCCAGTACCCTATTTGCGTAGGGATGGATCTAAATTTGCCACCTAAATACGCCACCTATTGGGAAGGGGGAATTGTAATCTTAATCCTGTTTGATCAGGGTTAAGAGTGCACTTCACTCACACTGCAATAAATCAATCCTATCTTCTAAATAATTCATCTGTCTGTGACCCACTCCATAAGACAATGAGAGTATTTGTTTTAACACATGAGGACTGTCTGCATACCGTATATGACCTGTGTTTTGATAAATGTATGCAAAAAGTGGAGGAAAGGTGAGAAATAATGAGCGAGAGAATCTCCAGATGCATTCAAACATGTTTAAATACACAAGCAGGCGTCAACCTGTGCACATGTCTGTGTTTACATATTGGGGTGTGTGTCTGCCCATGGATGCTTGTGAGCACTTTTGTGTGTTCAGTAAGCCTTCAGTATTCTGGACGGGTCAACCACCCTAGTTTGTTTAGCTGTACTCTGCCCTGGTCACAAGCTTAGAGGGAGGGACTCAGAGGGGTAAGCTGAGAGCAGAGTCTTACAACAGAAGGCCTTGCATTTGACACCACCACTATAGCTCCCTTATTGGTGCAAAACAATACACTTTGACAGTATTACAGTATGCTGTCTCTGGTTGAAGATAGTATACTCTTTAGCCATTCAGACCAGTTTGCCTCAAGGGTGTGTCAAAGTCAGAAATACATGTTAACAAAAGACCAAAAACTTAGTTTTGCTTAAACAGCAACATGAGTTGCAAAATTTGGTTGGATGATTATTTTACAGTTTTAGCTGTGCTTTGAAATAGTTGGAGGACAATTGAGGAAAAACATTAAAGGTTAAAACCGCATTCTTCCAAACCTGTTCTTCAACCCAGCACACCTTTTGATTTTTAATCTTACATTAGTTTCTTCCCATGAACTGCAAGCTCTCCTCTGTTGAACTCTGCCTCTATTGAAGAGATCAACTTTTGGTCTTTCTCCATCTTGAAAATATCACTTGTGGGAAACCATGGCCCACTATGACTATGAAATGAACGTTGAGCTCTTCAGTGCCTCATTGGCCTAAAAAGAAATTATGGTGATAAAGCTTTGAGCTTTATGGCTCTTTTCCTCATATGACCTTGAGTGCTTTCAGCACAAAAGAATGATAAATAAACTTGACTTTAAACTTGAAAGTGAAGATAAGGGGGTCAGACTCCTTTTGAGGATAAATGTTAACACTGATGTGCAGGAAAAGATTTTTGTGAATTTACTTCCTTGCATTTTTTAAAAAAACATTTCATGTAGTTTATATAATATTAGAAAGTGTTTGCTTTTACTAATGATCTATGTGGCTAACCTTCGCCTTAACCTAATCAGGCAGTAGTTAGTGACTCATCCCACCATAATACACTGACTTTTTGGGACATTAAGTAATGTAGGTGGGTATGTGTATTAAGTTATTATGTATAGTATATCACACTATTGTTAAATTCCTAACCTTGAATTCCTGTTCAGTCTGTCATTGGTAATTAGCTTAATTTGTTCAAACCCATGGGTAGCAGCCTATCTAATTTTTTTTATGTGCTCATTTCCAGGCAGGACAAACTAAAGGTTCACATGCGCAAGCATACGGGAGAGAAGCCTTATCTGTGTACTCAGTGTGGTGCCGCCTTTGCCCACAACTATGACCTGAAGAATCACATGCGTGTGCACACAGGCCTGCGCCCCTACCAGTGCTCCAGCTGTTTTAAAACCTTTGTGCGCTCTGACCACCTCCACCGCCATCTCAAGAAAGACGGATGCAATGGAATTCCTTCCAGACGAGGCCGCAAGCCACGCATTCGAGATTCCGAGCTTCTTGAAGGTTCTATGGAACTTCATGGCCCAGAAGCAGACATCGAAAGAGGTCGACGGCATCTGGACAAGGGCACCATCAGTCACCAACAGTCACCATCAGTCATGGAGGAGAATCATGGTAATCACACGCACAGTCCTGTTGCCGATGGGGAAGGTAGTGAAGATTTGACCTCGGGACAAATGGACTCCACAACTACATGAATAAGACTTTGTCGGAGAGGGCTTTACTCAAAAACAAGAGGAAGAATTATGAAAAAATAAGAAAAAAAAACTTCAAACTACATGGTCCTCTTTTAAGAAAAACACAAAACAAATCAGGGTGTCACGCAAATCTAACCTTCTAGTTACTTTTTCCTCTTTTTTTAGCTTCTTCATTCCAAATAGAGACTTAACCACATGATACTGGTCTGTTGGAAGAGCGAAGAGCACTTCAAATCACTCACCCGTGCTGTCACCATCTTTCTGGGTCTTTTTGTTGGTGTTTTTATAATAATGGCATAGCCATGTGCGTACGAGAAAAAGCTACTATGCAGTTTAAACAAGTTCCTCATCTCTGGGTTGCATCTACTGGGCCTTGTCTTAAAAAGTAAGGTGTCAAACACCAGGCTGACTGCTGCTTCGAGAGGTTAGCTATGAATGGTCTATAATGTGATCAATGCAACCAATAGATCTCTTTTTCTAATGCAATGAGCAACATGTACATACACTATAAAAATTATATTGTCTCAGATTGCAATATATGCAATGTTCTGATGCAGCACCTTTTTCTAAATGTTCCAGAAAGAATTGGACAGGGGTTTGATTTAAAGTGTTACTTTCTCTATAAACAAGTTTTTTTTTGTTTTTTTTAAAAGAGTTTATCTTTACGTGGTGTAACAGGTTACCGATCCGAGATGAATTCACATGGGGAGAACTTGTTAATTTGTTTCTAGCAGGGAGAGGGTAAGACAAAGGATGAGGTCCTGTGTTTCTAAAGCACTACCTTCATCTGATCGCCACTGGGCACAATCATGTTAAATCTTACCTCTCACAGGCCTGCTTTTCCTTATTGGCAGTCTTGCATTTTACCTTCTCTTATTTTGGGATTGTCTTAATATTTTGTTATTTGATTTTTCTTTTTGAACTTTCAGTTGACTATTTTGGGTACTTGACACTTTACATTTGTATACATGTGTGTATATATTAGGTTGTAATCTTATGATACCCTTTATAAGAGATATATTACAGATAGATAGGGTCACATCTTCCTTCAGCTTCACTCCAGGTTTCTCACTGCGTTAAGTTTGCAGGGGGAATATGCTGTTTGATGTTTTAGAGCATTATAATTGAGAAACCCATTTTTTTCCTAAGCTGCACTTAATGGAACCCAGAAGTTTCCGCCCAAAGTATGAGTTGTGATAAATGTGCTTCATTTTTGAGTCTTTCTGCAGGAGAGTGAAACTGTATGCAAAAGATGGGTGAGGGCACTGCTGTTATACAAACAGTCAGTGGAAAATTTAAGCAGGGAATCTTTTATTTGTTAGTTTGTTTCAGCGACAGAAGGAGAGAGAAAGAGTCAGGCACCTTTTTATGCATTTGCACTGCTTTACTAAAGATTTCCAATGGAGATGTAGAAATGTCTATTTAAGGAGACCGTTTGGGTTGAGGAGATACAAAGTGCTTATTCGAGTTCTTAGTCCAAGGGACCACAGAAAAGAACTAAAAGAATCTGAGTGATGAGGTGAGCAATAAAATAATGTTCAAGTCTAAATAAGCACACAGCTGTAGTAGAGTAAGGGAGAGGGTCCAGTTTTTAGTATCTGAAACTTAAACTTCATCAATTATTGCAATGTATAGAAATACAAAATAGAATAATATATACAGACTTTATAACCTTTTCACAATGCAAATATCATTGGCCAAAGTTTTGAGAGAAAGTGTCCTGAAAACGAGACCTTTATATTAAAGTAACATTTGCTTCCTTGCACTGTTGGAAGTGGGTGCAGCAAGATCCTATGGCCACATCAGAGCTGAATGACTCATTGAGAGGGGCCTGGAGCGTCAGCATGCACTTTGTGGGCACGTCAAGACAGGCTCCCCCAAAATCCAGCAGAATAGGTGCTTTGGTTAAGTTAGGACTCTCTTTTTAAATAAGGTATGTGTGAGGGCAAGAATTGACAAAGGCTGAGCCGATGAAGTGGCAGATTTGAAAGAAATTTTCCAGGCGCATGCATCCTAAAAGCAGTCTGTGATCCTTGCTAAATCTTTCAAGTGGATCTCTGTGTATACAATAGCTGTGGATGAACAGTTTTGAGGATGTAATTTTGTGGCATCACTCCTTCTGCAGTGCTGTACCCTGTTTGTTGGCCTTTTGCACCTTAAAGAAGAAAGATTTGAATGCACTTTGCTACTTAGAAGGGCACTTTTTAGAAACGGGTACTTTAAAACAAAAAAAGCAAATGTGCTAAAAGTAAAAAGGCCCATCCAAGTGGTGATACCTTTTTTTAAATAGTAATTGTTATTATTTTGGCTTGTTCGTATGTGTTCCATTTGTTTAAGTCTTGACACCGAGCTGCCAAAAAAGTGCACAGTCCTTGAAGAGAAAGTACAGGGTGTATATTTTGTTCCAGTTTTTGATTGATGACGTTTAACTTAAGAAAAGATCATAAAAGATGGCTATATATTTAGATAAGGATATACATGCAGATGCATAATGATTAATTGCACTTGAAGCTGATTGAAAAGTTCTCTATGTTGTCTTAATACAGACGATCGTAAAGATGTGGCAGCATCTGCAGGGATTATTGTCTAAGATCTACAACTCTACGTTTTCCATTTAAACTATTTATATTCTCTCAATGGGTTTTAATATGCTGAGTTAGGCTGGTCAAATGTTGTGTTCAGTTTAAATTTGTTGTTGAAGGCCACACCCTCTGCATCACACTACTGTAAGTTTTTGTGTGACTGGACGCCACGGCAAATTAATCCTTCTGGAAATTCCAGTGTGCAAGCTTGTGTTTTCACACCCCAAAACACTCAGTTAATAATACATCACATGCCTGCAAGCGTTAGTGTGGTAACACATTGACCTAGACCCTCTCTAATCAACTTTCGCTCATCTCCTCTGATCATCCTATGCGAAGTTCACGGTAGCTTTAGATTTTGATTTTTCGGGGACCCAAATTTATCTTCCCTCATTACAAAAACCGATGTTGGAGTGGAATTGTTGTGGAAAAAGCCTACTTGAGTTCCCTTTCTGTCTATAGTTTTTTTTCTGTGATATTGAGTGAGAAATGTTAAACTTCGTAATGCTTTTTATTTTGTTGAAAAATATGTTGCGGCGGCTTGTTTGTTTTTTTTAGTAAAAATAATGCTAGCCGTGTTTGTGGGTTTTAGGGTGAAATGGTGGTGGATTATAGGGAGGGTTTGGTGGGTGGGAGGGCACGGGAGGTACAAACCCTGATAGCACTGGAAATGGTGCTTTAGCTAAGAAAGAGTTTTTGCACTAAAAGTCACTCATGTCCTTGTCCTTGGAGGAGGGGGACCAGAGAACTGGGCAAGGCCTTTGAGTTTCTGTGAACACAAAGTCTGTTTAATCTCCACTTCACTTCCCTGTACTTACATCTGCAATTAACTCTTTGAAAACCAAAGTAGGGAAAGACTAGGATTACTTCAAGACAGTTCTTTACTACAAAAGGAAAAGAGGCAAATCCAAAAATTTGGACAACAGCGTAAACAAAATCATTTCCAAGACGAGTAGGTCAAGAGTCCAATGCAACTCCAACAGAAATAAGCAGCTTGAGGAAAGACACAGCATTCACAGAATGGCTTATTTCCAATGGTTAACAGGATCAAACCCTAAGCATCTGTGTCTAGGTAGCAGTTTGGTGGAGTTATTAGAGGTCTTTGTGAGTTCACACAGACTCATTGGTTTGGTCTGGATGTAAGCTTTGTTCGGTGGGTCCAAAAAGGATTCGGGGCAGAGTCTTGAAGCTTGACAAGTTGAGAAGGATTGTGAAGAGAATGTGCCTTAACTTAAAAAGGAGATTGGGAGGATTCTTCAAAAGATGGCTTCCATTCCAGCTTCCCATTTAATTCTTGAATACTTGCTATGTGTGAACATTTCTGAAGAAAATTTGCAGAATCTTTGTTTGGAGATTGTCTAATGCACCTCAACTTGTAAATACAACTAGTTAAAATTGTCTCTCGGGTTGATTGCTGATTGTGACATCTTTCATTTAGCGCTGCTTCTTGCTTCTGCTCTTATCGCGGGACTCCACTTACAGACACTACAGTGGGAGTGTCTAAAAGAAAACCCAATTCCATGACTTCAAAAGCACCCTGTTTGTAAAATCCAAATCTTAATCTATTTTGCTTTCCTTGTTTAATTTATTGGCCAGGATGTCAAAAAATCATTTAAAAATTTACAATGACAGTGATAACTGTAATAATCATAGAGGTTTATCTTGTTGCAAGATTTAGATGTTCTGTAGATGCTCTGGCTGGGAGAAAGCACAGCTTGCTGAGGGTGATACAATGCATGGCTAGATGCGCACAGTTGTTCTCACCTGATCCACTGCTGTCTGATGCCCAATGGGCATGTTGCACAAGGAGAGCGGCTCATCTGTGGTGGGTACTAGTTTGCACAGATTGGGGAGGGTGGGTAGCATTTTTGTGCAGGTTGGGCAGAGGGACTATGTCTTAAGAAGGGGTTTGGAGAGCCTTGTCAGGTATTGCTGTGCCATGTGTACCTAAGGAATTTATAGCCATCTACTTCTTTGACTGCCTCAGCTGGTTATGTTTCACTGATCAAGGAGATGTTCTGGAGAGCAGATGTCAGAGGCTGTTGTAGGAGGCAGGGGGGATTTGGGGATTATGGGCCATTGTCTATGCTTCTCAGGTTAAACAGTCACGGCAGTCCATGTCCAGTTTTGTTATTTGGTTTAAGCTCAAATTTTGCCTTCTGTGTAATCAAAGCTTTATTGTACTGAGAGTACACCAACCGAATATATATTATGAGTTTTGAAGGTGGTATCGAAAAGCCAACTACCCATGTGACCACAACACCCTCACTTTTTTTGTTTTGCCTAATAACTGTATGTCCTTTTCTAGCGTAGAAAAATAACGGCAGTGTTTCTAGACATGTTTTTACCATTCTAGAACAGTGAGTAGGGCTGTATTGTCTTTGAATGAGACCAAGGCAGCAGTGAATTGTGGGATGGAGACATCAAGTCTAATGTGCTCCACAAGTCAAGGATGCATTCCATAACTTCCTCTAAATAGTTGTTAGAATGAACAGATGCCGGTAGATGGAAATGAGGTGGGGGTTTTTTAAGTTTGTTTCTTTTTCCTCTACCTAGAATGTGCAGGGAAGGGAGCGTGTTGGGCTTCACAAAGCCATCAAGCTGAAAGCAGTTTTGTGATTGTAACAAAAAAAAGCACTTTGCGAAAGGCCATCCAGAATATTGTGTGCTGTCTCTTTTGATTATTACTGTTGTTGTTTTTGTTTTCAAATTGTTGATGAGTTTTGTTATCTCATTGTGGATGTAATGATTTATTTAAATGCAAAAAACTACATGAAAAGAAAAGAAACTTGAACATGCGATATATTTGGGTTGAAGTCCATTTGAACTGCCGCCCCATACCACACAGATCTCTGGAAACACATGAAACAAAGAATGGCACGTTCAAGTTGTCGTACGTTTTTTTTTCCTTTTTTGCCATTTTAAAACCAAATTTCATCACAAGGACTTTTCAAAGGACATTTCGTTCTGGGTTTCCATTGTTCTGCAACATGCTTTGTAGACAAATACAGAATTGATAAGATAGAAATATTAGATCTAGATTATTGGGGTGCAACTATCCCAAATAATGTCCAGTAAAACGCTACAGATACTCAACTTGCAATCCACCCTGTCCAAGGCAGTCAGGTTTGGACCATTTATACTACTTTCCTGCATACGGACAACAAATACTCTCTCTTATTACCTTCATTCTATGTTGTTAGATGGTAAACTATTTTTTCCACAATGTTTTTGCATAAAATGTAAGAGTTTATAAGGGACTCATCATATACTATATTCCAAACTATCATCTCTTGTACGTTTCACATTTCTTGTATCAAATTTGTAAGCTTAATTCATCATGTGGGCAATAGCTGAATGGACGCAAGCTCTGCACAAAAAAACTGTAATTCCTTTATCTTGCTTTGGGGGCACTTTTTAACACTTTGGGGCGGCAGAAAATTCCCAGTGTCTCAGGCTTGGACCACAGAAACCCTTTTTTTTTTTTTTTTTTTTGTTAATTCAAGTCCTGTTTCTTTCCATTGTTTGTCTGTGTGTGTTGAAGCTATTGAGATGTACAGGAGAATTTGGGAGAATTTGCACTTTTGGCGATGAAAAGAATTTGTATTGTATATGAGACCACTAAATCTACATCGTCTAAATCAAACAATTCCATGTTGTTTTCCTTTTTTCATTTTATTCTTTTTTTTCTTTTATTTTTACAAAGTATATCCAAAAATGTCTGACGTTTAAGAAATTTAAGACATTTCTATTAAAAACAGAATGTTTACGACCTCCACGTGTTTGTTTGCTATAATTTAAAAGTCTTTACTATGGGTATCTTTAAACTCAATATGTATATGAATTAAATTAAAAACTCCACTAATATCAGCCAACTCACTTGCTTTCAGCAGAAAATGTAAGGTCTAAAAATTACTTTTAGAGTTAATTCTACTTTATCTTTTCCTTTTATCTTTGATGCCACAGTAGTCTTGATCTTAATACTGACACCTATCAACATGGATGCAGCACTACACAAAAATAGTTTTTGGTTTATGAGGCCATATTTGCAAGCATGTTCCTCAGATAAAATCTGTTTTTTAAATGAAGGTTACAGAGATAAAGTGAGCACTAGATGACTGGTTGTTTGATCTGAACTAGGCATCTCCCATGAGACCACTTCATGCAGAGTAAAAAGCTTTTTACCCCTCTCATGAGCATACATGGTTTATTACATTTGTAGTTTTCCCAGACATATATTTCACACAAGCACACAGGCGTCTCTTACTAGATAACAGATAACTAGATACTAGATAACTTTCTTGTGTGTGTGTATGCGCGTGTGTGCCACTGCATGTGTGTTACTGTAAACATGCTATTGTTCTGAATGCGAAGAAATCACAGCAGACATTAATAAGTTGGTAGCTGGGACCACATTGGTCCTCTAAAATATAAATTACTACAGGTTCCTACTATTTTTGGATGGGAATTTATCAATCAACTAACAATTTTTTTTGGAGTGGTTATTTATCAGCTCAGACCAGCTATAAGCTAGCTAATACATTCTAAAATACAGCTACCAGTTTAATATTGTGTCTCCAACAGCATTTGTAGGATGGCTATAACATAAATTTTACCTATTTGTAGCTGCCTTTATATTTAAAAGTTTATTAAAGGTGAAGGAATTATGTTGTATGCTGTGTTGAATGTTTACTACAGTTGGCTAATTAACAACGTTTTGCCAATTACTGCACTGTACAAATATGTTGACTTTTTGTAAGAGTATGGACCACATTTCTCCTGCAAAATACCAAATGGCAGATGGTTTGTGAACCGGCTAATAATCATGTTGAACTGGCTTTGAACAGATTAAAGATAGCTACTACATTTAAAAATGCATCCTACCTATTTAATATTGTCTCTATAAAAAGATTTGTGTGATAGCTATTGCTTAGTTTTTCCTGCTTGCCTTTTCAATTGTAGTGGCTTTCATACTTACAAGTAGAGATTGTAAATTCACATGTATCCAAATATAACAGTAGGTTAATTATTAGTCAGTTTGTGCCATTTTTTTTTAAATACCCAGAGGATTTGGTCATACTAGTTTAAGATTGTAGTTTGTTGGCTTAATTATCTCAGCTCAGGTCTACCCAGCTATAAACTACCCATGTTTTAAGCCACGTTCAGCAACCAGTTTGTCTCTCCAACAGCATTTGTATGACAAAAACTGACGTACACAGTTATCAGTCAGCCAAAACAAAAACTTGTTTCTTAGGTTTTTTTAAACATGGTCCGTCCTGGCCTACAAATTAACACAGGTCCTTTAAGACAGTGGTTCTCAAACTGTGGTACGTGTACCACTAGTGGTACACAAGCTTCCTTCTATAGTGGTACGTGGAGAAATCTCTGAATAATTAAAGTAAAAAATGAACACACTTTTAACCCTTTGACAAGTACAATAACACTGATGTGATCAGTAAATTAATTTTAATAGGCTAAACCTTTTATTTAAAAGGCTGACAATAATAAATATTCTCAATTAGAAGAATTAATCTGCCTTGTTTTTGAACTGTGCACTGCTGTAGATGCTTAATTATGCCTACCACGCTACTGTACTTCAATACCAGTTATTATGGTGGTACTTGGAGAGACTATTTTTTTCTGAGGTGGTACTTGGTGAAAAAAGCTTGAGAACCACTGCTTTAAGATGATACTTTGTCAGTCAGCCAATAATCACACTGGACTGGTTAATTATCAGCTCAAAACAACCATAGGTGTTATAATACTGCTACCAGTTTATGTGACTACAACAAGACGTGTGTGACAGCTGTTGAAAAAAATATTGCTTACCTTTTACTATTGTCAGATGCAGTGGTCCTCATATTTCCAAATATGTATCAGAACTAAGAGAATTGTGAAATAACGAATGTGCTCCGACAAAACTAATAAACGGTGAGTTCGCGCCAATTACAAACAGGCAGAGGTTTTACGACATAAAAAACTCGCGAGATGCAGAGGATAATTTGGCGTTGATATTAAGGTTTGATTATAAGGATTGTTGGTAATGAGGAATTTAATTTGTAGATAATGTGAAATCAAGTATTCTTGTGAAATCCTCTTCCTATGTCCATACTTTTCGAACATTAATTTCGTGTACCTCAAACCTGTCTATGTAGTTCATTGCATGACCACAAGATGGCGCCACACCTTAACGTTCTCTTGACACAAACTCCTCCAGCTGTCCCACGTGATTATGAGTTTGTCCAAAAATTATCTGCATTGTTCTTTGTGCGTAGTGAGTGCCATTTATAACATGCCTGTCTCAAATAATTATTCTTCTATAATTAACTAAATTCATGTAGCTATTAGTCATTCTTGTGATGCAGCACATTTCTTGTCTCTTAATTTTGCGTTTTGGCTAAAAAAATTTAGAGATAAAATTATAGATTTTATTACAGTATATAAAAAACGAATGTACTTTTTACATTAAACTAATTTCCCTTGGCATTACCATTTAATTTATGTGTTTTCTTTTTCTTTTGTCAAATGCAGTTTCAATTTCACTATTCTACATTTGTTATATTATGTTTAAGTTTTTTATGTTTTGTTTTGTTTTTTACCATTACTTGGTTGGTCTCACTTCCAAACATCCAGCATTACAAAACTAGTGTGACACCAAAACTGAAAATGCTTATACATTTTACATACATGTATGCGTTTATATTAGGTCAAGTGGTGATTTGTGTTTTTATACTCAAATAATATGTGAATAATATTCCCACCTCTCATGTAAATCCCTTATTCGAGGCTATGGGTAGTGTCCTCCTTCTCTTCCAAACGTCCCAGACACGACAGAAACAGGATGAAAACAGAGAATTATGGGGTGATTAATAATTAAGCAGAACAGAGCAGGCGAAGGGGTTACATTGTTTTTCTCACTCAGGGGTGTTTTTTCTGTCCGAACAGATTGAGTTGGAAACAGGGTCACAGGGATCAAAGAAAACCCTGAAGCAGCCCGTTGAGTTCTTTTTTTTTTTTTAAGATATCTGCAGGCCCACTCTCCGTATTCTTCCTTTTTTTTTTCCTTTGCGAAGTGTGTGCGAGTCAGTTGAGAGAGATTTCACGCTATGACAAGACTAGATAAAACCCCTGCAGATTTTTCAACAATGAACTCCAGGAGGTATATCTCCAAGGGAAAAAATATGTCTTAATCGGTCTCATTGACAGCCTATTATTACAGAGAGTCAAATGATATTAAAATCACACTTGGAGTGGTTTAAATAGGTTGTCAGGTACACTTAAATAACCCCACAGCACTGGTTATTTAAATGATGGAAAGGGTAATAGTATCACTCTAGTCTCCTTTCAAGCGCGGATTTGTCTGTAACTATTCCATATGTCAATAATTTGGTGCTGCTCAACAACACCCCCTTTCATATGTTGATTAGGGACCTTGACCTTTCACCCCTGAACCTCACATCTCTGCATCGCCATTGCCCCCCCCCCAACCCCAATCCCCACACAAAATGCTTTCAGGGCCGCACCACAGCCCCGAAGCATCGCCTCTGGACATCTCTCAGCCCCTAGAGACTGAGAAGCGAGGTGCCTTTAAACCACTGCGGCAAAAATCCCCACCAAAACTCTGCAGTCATTAATATGCAAAAATGCAAATGAGTGGGTAATTAAGAGCTGGAGCTCTCTGGAGGCTCTTTGATTGCTAATGAATTCTAATCTGCAAAGAAGGGGGGAGGGGAGCGAGGAGAAAAGGATGAAAGAATCAGACAAAAAGAGGAAAATATTAAAAAGTCGCCTCTATATGTAATCATATAATCCCTCATGGAAGCTGCAAAGATCTCATTTATTATCTTGAGTCGTGTTCCGTAACAATGCGGTAATGTGTATGGGTCATCCGACATCCATGTCGAAAAAACATTGGCCAAAAATGCTAACAATTGGCCCTGATAAGAGTGTGTCCAAAACCCTGACATTCCTAAGGCCCTCTGAAAGACTCTCTAAACAATAAACAGGATACTGTAAGACTATGCTGTACATCCGGCTGACAGACGTCTTGTTTCACGGCATATCACGGTGAAGGTGAGTTCTTAAGAAAGACAGTGACAGAGAGAATGTCGGAGAGGTCAGGTAGCATGACTGTCTGCATGGCAGCACCAGCTGTGTTGTGGAGAGGAGATGTTATTTCATCACTTTTGCAAGCGAAAACACCCCCCACTCACACTCCCTCGCTCTCTCTCTCTCTTTCTCTCTCACACAGGCACACACAAACATGCTGTTATTGTTACTGAAGTAGTCCCACGACACCCACAATCTCCCGCTTCACCCCTCCACCCTCCACATCCATCTCTCCGGCTCGCTTTCTTTCACTCTGTGCTTCACATTCGGCACCTTCTTGTTTGTGAACTTCATTCAAAATGTGCTAAAATTATTTTGGATATTCTGTCATTCTGTATGCTAAGTCTAAAATCATTACTAATCTATGGGAGAAGAACAAAAAATGAACAAGTTTTGGGTGATTCAGTTCACAAAGCCTGTCTGAATGATTCATCTGTGAATCAATGAGACTGATTCAGTTCAGTCTGATTCATGCTCAACACACGCTCAGGATCCCTTCATAACTTACCAGCTCAATGGAAGAGACTAAAATTGGGTACTACCATCTGAAAAATTTTGTCTATCGTTGAAAATGTGTCTAAAGAAACTGTATTATGCATCCCAGGCCAGTAGTCACTTTCATTCATTCATTTTCCTTCGGCTTAGTCCCATTATTTATCAGGGGTCACCACAGCAGAATGAATTGCCATCTTATCCAGCATAGGTTTTACCAAACCCCATGTGAAATGATAGATCTCACGTGAAAACTAAATACTTTACGTTTTCGTCAGTTTAGTGGCTAATTAAAATTTTAATTCGAAAGTTCAGTCGTACAAAAACATATGGTTTTTAAAAGGAGGTGTGGCACCCAACCCAACCCTGCCCCTAAACCCAACCGTCATTGGGGGATAAGCGAATCGTACTAAATTGTAGGAATAAGATCATGCAAATTCATATGAATTAGACAATAAATCAAAACGTTACAAATCGCTGTGAGATCGTGTTGGTTTCACGAAGCAGAAAGGGCATCCAGCTGCAACCCAATACTGGGGAAAAACTCATACACTCATGTCTTTTGACCGTGGGGAAAACCGGAGCACCTGGAGAAAACCCATGCCAACATGGGGAAAACATACAAACTCCACACAGAAATGCCAGATCCAGCTGGGTCTCGAACCAGCGACCTTCTTGCTGTGAGTCAACAGTGCTAACCATTTAGCCACCGTGTCACCAACACATACTTTATTATTTTGATTGTAAAGTACTTGCAAACCTATAGACTGAAAACACACGACATTATACAGTTGACCCTTATTACATTTCCAGGTTTCTTGGCAGCAGACGTCATAGTAGGGTGAACTTAGGCAGCAGTCAGTGGGAGAGTACCACTAATTCAACTTTTGCATTTCAATTTACTCAAATAACAAAAGGAAAACTTATTGATAGTGTTATCACAACTTTTAAAAAAGGGGATAAAATGGTGTGATATTGATAATGGCAGTCAGAAGTACTGTCAAATTTGCTGTCCCGTCAATAGACGATCCATTATTAGGGCCAGACGGAATCTGCGGACATTTTTTATTTGCTGTTTCTGCGTATTTTGTTAAAAATCTGCGGATTTATGTGGAATGATGTTGGGAGTTTCATAACTAAAACCTTAATATATGAAATAAAATGTAATACCTTTTTAACTTTTATTTAATGTTTACAATGCGAATCCAATTAGATCCACTTTATTTGGTAAACAAAACAAGTCTCTCATATAAAAATCTCAACTAAAAGACCGAAAATATACTTTACAAACTGTATTGTGAATAAATCACATGAATATTTTCATATTAGTCGATAATAATACTGAAATTAATTTAAAAACTGAATACATATACATTTACACCAGTAAATAAACAGAATCAATGATGGGCTAAAAATCTGCGAAAATCTGCGGAATTCTGCGCGGGCAGATTCCGTGTGGGCCGATCCATTAGACACACCTCACGTAAGCTTTAGCTATTTTTTCCATAATTTAATGCAAAGATTATACAATTTATTTAAATATTTATTAATTTGTATATATCAGAAAAGGGTCTATAATGGTATGCACTTTGAACTTTAAACTTTGACACCCATTTTCATGCTTTGCCATATAACGAGAAAAGCATACAATCACATTTTTTGTTAAACATAGATCACAAATAGGAATAGTAAAAAAAAAAGTTAGATACTATTGGCAAACAATCCTGAGTGCACAAGAACTATTTTGATGACAAACATTCTCCCTCTCTGCAATAAGCAAACTGCGTCATTTTATGTGTTCATGGGTTTGTACCCACACATATGTCATTATGCAACAGGAAGCTTTGCTCCAGACAAGCTCAGGACCATTTGATGAGGCTGTGTGTGTCTTAAAGCAAATGATACTATAAATATTGTTTGTTTCCTTGAATAGATTACTGTTTTGCTAGATTATTGTTCGTTGCTGGGACTCATTGACTTCACAGTCATTTTTATTATGGAAGTTGATGGGTCCCAGCAATCAGCATTCTTCAAAATATCTTATTTTGTGTTAAACAGAAGAAAG
>CAIGQQ010037719.1:12721354-12733147 GCA_903798035.1 Danio albolineatus | reverse complement strand
CTTGGGAATGACAGATATATTTCCTGCACAGTGGTCAGAGGGATTTTGAGCCATAGTGGTCAGGTCAGTACATGATGCTGGTGCAGGAAATGGTTTTCTGACTCGCTTCTCAAAAACACCCCAAAGTGGCTCAATACTATTTAGGTCTGGTGACTGTGTAGGCCATGGGAGAAATCCTGAACTTCACTTTCATGTTTATCAAATCACTCTGTCACCAGTCTAGCTGTGTGTATTAGTGCATTATCATGCTGATACATGGCACCGTCTTCAGAATACAGCGTTGGAACAATTAGGTGCACATGGTCCTTCAGAATGGTTCGGTAGTCCTTTGCCAATCTAGGACAAGTATTGGGCCTTGGGAGTCCCATGATATTGCAGCCCAAACCATCACTTATCCATCCCCATGCTTCACTCAGTGGATGCAACAGACTGGGTGGTGCACTTCTTTGGGGCTTCTCCACACTGTAGCTCTCCCAGATGTGAGAAAGACAATGAAGGTGGACTCATCAGAGAACAATACATGTTTCACATCGTGCACAGCCCAAGATTTTCATTGCTGGCACCAACGTTTGGCATTGGCACGAGTGACCAAAGGTTAAACAAAAGCTTAACAATCCAGGTTAGCACCCATCCTATTTAGACAGCTTCCTCTTGCGTCCACTGTTATTCTGTTGGATGTGGTTCGTCCTAGGTATGCTGAAAATATCCTTGATACCGTGGATCTTGATACGTCACAAAGACTTGCTGTCTTGGTCACAGATGAGCCAGCGAGACGCGCACCAACAATTTGTCCTCTTTTGAAATGATTTATCACCCATAATGTTGTGTGAATTCCAATATTTAAAGCAAATCTGTTGTATTACTTTGGTAATTAAACCTTCACACTCTTCTCTTACTGGTGGAATGTGCAATCAATAAAGACTGGCCACCAGCCTGGTAAAATTTTGCCATGAAACCTATAAAGCCGTGGTCACACTGCACTTTTCACCCCTTAGACTTCCATTCATATGCGTGCCAATGCAACAGACCGTATTTATATATATGTATACAACAATTGCATAATATAGTTATAGAAATATATGTATGGTAGAAAAAATAAATCAAATATTAATGTAGATGATAGAATTTATTAGTATTTATTATTCACTTTATTATTACTCTTTCATTATTATTGTTATTATTATTATAATTGTTATTATTATTATTATTATTATTATTATTATTATTATTATTATTATTTTGCGGGTGAAATGTAACCTGCAAGTTCATGTGCCGCAAAACTATTTCAGGCATACTTAGGTGCCTGGTCTTGTCTTATCTACCCTATGCATTTGTATTTTGGAAAGCGTTTTTATCCATTCTAATCTGCTTGGTGAGTTGATAGTCCTTTTCCTAGGGTGCTGTAAAGGTGGGTGCCTTCATTTTAGTGCCCGTTGACTGGCTTCCAATCGAGCGAAGTCAGCGGGGGTCAGTTTACCATGTGCAGGGCAAGCAAAACAGATAGATACTTCTCTCCTCCCCTTCTACTCAGATAGACCCAGAACATGGGCATAACGCCAAAGTCATCAATCTGCAAAGTCAACTTTCAGAAAAATGTTTCCACGAGGTTCAGAAATACACAGTAATTTATAGAATCAGCGTAAATGCACTTCAAAGGTTTATAAATAAATGAAGATTCACATTTGAGAGTGACAGTATTCAGCTCTCGATTGTCACAAAGATGTCACTGTTTGCACTGATGGGAAAGCATGGGGGTTGGTGAGGCTTTGGGGTTGTGGAGCTTGGCCTAGTTTCATGTCTGATCACTACCGTATGCACCAAAGATCTCGCCCTCCGCTGCAGGTAGTCAACGAGTGCAGCACAGCGCACCCCAAACATCTGTGTGATACAGCAGCCATGGAGGAGTTTCTTTGAAGAGCTCAGATGGCTTTTAGTGATGTGAAAAGAGAGAAGTAAATCAGAGATTAGAGAGTTCGGTGCAGAGGATGAATGCATGAAAAGGTTAGGGGTTCACACTGTGCAGTGCTGTAGAGCAAACAGAGATAAAAGGTGGGTTCTGTGTGCAGATGACCTGGAAATGGAAAACTCTGGAGATGCACACGGCGAGAAGCTTTGGGTTCAAACCAACTGACTGCAGGTGCGCCGTTGCGTAGAGTAGTTTGGGTTTACACTGATTGCGTTTTGGAATGTTTTTCTGTATTATATGTTACAAGGTGCTTCAGTCATTATGTCACAAGACTTGTTCAGTGAGATTTTGAGTAAAAGAAATACTTGGCCATTTTTCAGGACAGTGTAACTGTGCATACTCATAGCACTGAGCGTTTTTATTTGTATTTTAAAGTATGGGTGAGCGTACTTATAAATGTCCTAGTATGTTTAACACATAACTAATTTTACTTATGAACTGACAAACACACAAACAAAACTGAAAAGTCGCCAAGGTTTGATTGCTTCCCTACCACTAATACTTTCTACGTTCTTAGAGATTAGAGTTCTAATTACATGTAATGTTTTATGCAGTTTAATCAGATTATAACTGTAACTATAATTATTACAATTACTGAATAAAATTATTTATCAACCTATTTAATCATTTAAATTCTGTCATTACTTATCTGCAACATTTTCCAAATTTATTTCAGTTTCTTTCTTCCGTTGAACAGATTAGAAGCTTTGAAGAATGCTGCATACCAGTAGCTATTAACTACAGTATTACGATCATTTGATATCTATGGAAATCAGTGGCTGTAAGTTTCAAAATGTCATTTTTGTAAAGGTTTGGGACTACTTAAATGGTGAGTCAATTTACATTTTTCAGATTATACCTTTAAATATCAATTATTAAAAAAGCTTAACGATTTCAGGGATCATATGAATATTTTTTATATTTAGTTGCTATATTTAGTTGCATGTTTTTGGTTGCATTTAGTAAAGCAATGCTTCTATTTCCTATTTAGATTCTTGCATATTTTGTATTTTTTAAGATAAACATTTTTTTCCCCAAGGCATTGTTAGATGTTTGTGTTTGTTGGCACCTTTGCTATGCAAAGATTTATTTTCAAAAAATATTTGTTGTCTATTAAACATGAATGTAAATGTAAAAAACAGGTCTAAAGTCTTGATAAAGAATTTGCTTGCTGTAATATATTTGTCAAAAATAGTGAATACCAAAAGGAATTATAATTTAGGAGCTTCACTTTCATGTTTAAATGCAGTTGTCTGAAGGTTTACAGTATGTATTTAATAGTTATTTGTTCAAATGTTCTGCTCAAAAATGCTGATTCATCCAGTAATGAAACTACTATAGTGTTTACGAGTGAGAATCTTTTTTTAAAGCTAAAAATTCAAATTAATGATTTGAATGTGCAACAATGAACATTTTGTCTGAATCTAAATTACATTTTAATAATATTTTACTAAATTTGACCTTTACCTTTAGTCATTTAGTAGATTTTTTTCCAAAGTGCCATACAACATGTAAAAAAAATGCTGGGTTCCACACAATTCCTTCATGTTGTCCAAACACAAGTTTCCCAGAGATGGGTTGCGGCTGGAAGGGCATCCGCTGCGTAAAACAAATGCTGGATAAGTTGGCGGTTCAGCCCGCTGTGGCGACCCTGGATTAATAAAGGGACTAAGCCGACAAGAAAATGAATGAATGAATGAATGAATGTCCATACACAAATCGGTTAAGTAAACTTAATTGTTTTGTGTTCAAGCCACTTAAACTTGTAAAATCAATTAAGTTGTCCCACTAAAAAAATCGTAACAATTGTGTTGATTCGGCTCATTTTAAATAAGTAGTTTGAACAAGTAGCAAAAATCTTGTTTTGAGTGAACGAGGAAGGGATCAAGCGATTCATTGTAGAGACAATACTCACATCAAGTGCAGTAATACAAAGCTTCTGATTTTGTATGAAAAGAATGCAAGTCTTTTGAACATTGCCAGGGATTCATCAGTCCGTATGGGATTAAATTTTAGCATTCAACTCAGATTTGAGGGAGAATTTTAATCTCTATTTCAATATCCTGCAGTTCTCATCACCATAATTACTCTGGATGTTTACATCTGAGCTTTTGTCATTATTCTTGTAATGATTCTCATTAGATCCTCATTACTATAATATATTCGTTTTTGGGGTAGATTAAAAAATTAAGTAAAACAAAAAATGAACTATGCAGAATAATAATAATAATAATACTATAATGTAGAAATAGTAATACTCAAATTTATTAAATTCATAGAAGTGCAAATTTGATATATTTGGCATTTAGGTAATGAGAATTAGGTCAGAAGTTGACCCGGCAGGCTTTTGTGGGATTCTCTCTCTGTTTATGCTAATTTTAGTTTTGTTTATCCAGACAAACATGTGAAAGGTGCTTAAATGTATTTAGATGTTGTTGGAAAAAACTGCACAACACAATCTTTTCCACAAATAAATCAGATCAGCTCTCCCAAACAGCCTCTTTTGATCGTTAGAAAAAAAGACTCATGAATGCATACAGAAAACACAGGAAAATAATACTTACGCTCTGCTAAACCAAATAAATACACGCTGTCATGAATAATTTCCATATACCAATTTAATGATAATTACATGCTAATTTCATTGTATGCTTCAAATTGAGTAGTATAATATTATGCCAAGAAAACGTTACAATAGCAAAACAATAGTCTTTATTCGGACTTTTTACATAGATAAATATTTTATACGCTTGCACAAATGTATGAATGATTAGCAGAAACATGTGAAACATATGCTAATTTTACTTCTACATCTGGCGTTAATTACAGACAGAGGGCGGAGGATGGCTGGAAGGAGGATTCAACAGAGTCGCTCAGATAATGAATCCTACCATGCATGGAAACAAGATATTATACTAAACCATCACAGATTTTTTTTGTGTAAAATCTGTCACATTTCACGGCCACTCTTTTATTTTCCGTCGCCGAATTTCCATTTGACAGTCCATGTCCATCAAAAGTGATATCTCAGTTAAAAGATTTACATATCTTTTTGTCTTTGAATCCTTGGACGTCTTTCTAAGGCACAATGCTTCTTTCCTTCAAGATTTTCTTTCTTTTGTCTCTTATAACCCTCCTTTCTACATGACCCACTGCATGCTCTCCATGTCAGGCCCAGCTGTTACTACAAACTACTTGGAGATCATACAAGCTCGCTAATTTCTTTCTTGAAATCCCACTGTTCGCTGTGAACCACAATCTGACCCAGAGAAATTGGCTCGTTCGTCTTTGACTAAATAAACTGGCTATACCGTACAACCTATTTATGTGGGTCAAAGATGAAAAGTGGATTTCAAGCAACAAAACAATAAAAAGCATTGTTTTTTCCTCTGTTCATTAGCAGGTGTTCTGTTCACATTTTTATTTATGCAAAAACAAAAGTAAATAAAGACAGAATTTTTGCCTTTTGTTTGAACTTTCCCTTTGAATTCTATTTAAGGGTCATGTTGCAGCCCCTAAATACTAATTAATTGTCATTTTAAAGATTTTCTTTTACACCGTCCCTCAAATCCCACAATTATATTGTACATTTCCAAGACAATTATGCAGTTATTTACGGCGGCACCGTGGCTCAGTGATTAGCACTGTCGCCTCACAGCAAGAAGGTCGCTGGTTCGAGTCCCGACTGGGCCAGCTGGCATTTCTGTGTGGAATTAATTTGCATGTTTACCCCGTGTTCTCATGGGTTTCCTCTGGGTGCTCCGGTTTCCTCCACAGTCCAAAGACATGCACTATAGGGGAATTGAATAAAGTGTATGCTGTAGTGTATGAGTGTGAATGAGTGTGTGGGTGTTTCGCAGTACCGGGTTGCAGCTGGAAAAGCATTCGATGTGTAAAACATATGCTGGATAAATTGGAGGTTCAATCCGCTGTGGTGACCACAAGGGACTAAGCCGAAATAAAATGAATAAATTATGTAATTTAGCATCTTTTATACTCAGTATTTTAATAAGTACAGGTCAGAATAAGTATTTTGTTTCATATTTCCATAAATACATCTGTTACACTGAATGACAATGGAACTATATATATATATATATATATATATATATATATATATATTCACAAAAATATTTCAAACAGCATGGCAGATTCTTTAAACATGCTTATTCCTATATTCCTGGACAAAATTAAGAGGGCTCTTGAACATTTTCAGTTTGTCTTGATTTCATAGTTACGGGTTTTGTTAAAATGCTGATATTTGTTTTATTTTAGTTTGATAACATTGCTTCCATTTGTTTTTTATATTGTCATCTAGAGCATTAAACAAAAGAAAATGTGGATTATTCCACAAAAATACTGATTCCTTTACTATTCTGAAACTAAAAATAAATATAAACATGTCTGAATTTTTATAATTATTATTTCATGCGAAAGTAGACCCTCTAATTTTACTATAAATTTCAGCAGTTTACAGAATAAAACATAAAATATAGAATAAAACACATAAATGCAAAGCTGTATATAAAATAGCTTAGTTCTATTAATTTGACAAAATGGGATATTTCATATGCAGTTAAAGTCAGAATTATTAACCCCCATTTAATTTTTTTTCCTTTTTTATTTAGATTTTCACAGTATGTCTGATAATATTTTTTCTTCCGGAGAAAGTCTTATTTGTTTATTTCAGCTAGAATAAAAGCAGTTTTAAATTTTTTAAAAACAATATAAGGACAAAATTATTAGCCCCTTTAAGCTATTTATTTTTTCGATTGTCTACAAAACAAACCATCGTTGTACAATCACTTGCCTATCTGTCTAGTTAACCTAATTAACATAGTTAAGCCTTTAAATGTCACTTTAAGATGAATACTGGTGTCTTGAAAAATATCTAGTAAAATATTCTTTACTGTCATCAAGGCAAAGATCAAATAATTCAGTTATTATGGGTTATTAAAACTATTATGTTCAGAAATGTGTTGATAAATCTTCTCTCTGTTAAACTGAAATTGGGGATAAAAATAAACAGGGTGGCTATTAATTCTGACTTCAACTGTATATGCATGATCAGGCAGAACAATAGTTTATTGTATGTGGCGCTCTCTGTGTGCTAGTAAAGGTATGCGTTACCCAGCTGTATTCCTTTGCCTTACAGCTCCATTGTCCACCACATAGGACCCTCGGGGCTAATTATTACAATTTACTGTGCCTTTTGTTGATATTATTTACTAATTTTGCTCCCTCCCTGTGGTGGAGATCGGAAACGGTCCTTTTTTCTGCCTTGAGTTTACCGGCCTATTTATTTCCCTACTTAATAACTTCATAAAGTTTAATTTCATGTTATTATTATTAATAATAAAGCCAATATTCTTCAAACCACACCCTACTCAGTTTTCTCCAACAAGTTCACAATCCCTCACTCCCATTGGAATTTAGACCTTTTTCATGATCTTCACCAATATTTAGACTCTAGTCGTTGCTTTAGTTGACCTAATTTCTTGTTCTTCCTGGTTGTTCCTTTATCTGGGATTGGTGTGGTTTAAAATCTGCAATGCCTGAGCTTTAAGTAGAGCTCTGACTTGTAGCCCTTCATCCGTTCTTTCCTGCCATCATCCCTCTCTCTTTCTCTCTCTCTTTCTCTTCTTCTTCTGGCCGTGCTGCATGGCCTCTCGTCCCCATCCCCCAACTACACACTCTGTTATGATCCCTGTATTCTGTGATCCCATGCTCCTCTCCCCCCCCTCACTAGACCAGCTCTATGAATCAGCCACAGGGAGAGACGGAAACCATTCTGCGGTTAGGGTTCCATTTATGTCTGGAGGCACATGTGCAGTAGGGCAAAAAAAAATTGGTCGTGGTCAAGGGGAATTTTGGTTCAACATATTAGTAAAAATGTGCATTTTAAAACCAAGTGCTTTTAGTGTTTAGAGTTTGATTTTGCATTGAGTGGATTTAGGAAAATGAATAGGTGTTTATTTAAAGTGTTAGCATACTTTTTTGAAGATATTTTAAAGCTGATAAGCAGGGTTAACAGATTTCTCAAAGTGTAATTTGTCACTAAGAGGGAGGAGGAATATTACTTGTTATGAAGTGCTTGTAGTACATATACTCAGTTCTGGATACTGATTGGCTATCCTGAGGTAAATTTAGTGTTACGTGACATCTATAGTCTTAAAAAATGATCAGTTGTTTTAATGTAATTTAGGATTAAATATGGACAAACTCAAATTTTGGGGTTAAGTTGACCCTTATTCTGCAGTTGAAACACTGATTCATGATTATTTGTGACTCTGGACCACAATGTTTCATCCTGCATGGGTATGTTGTTGCCAATAGCCACAAATACACTGAATCGGTCAAAATAATTTATTTTTCTTTTATGCAAAATAATAATAATTGAGTATTCAGCAAAGATCATAATCCATAAATATATTTTTATAAATTTTTACTCTAAATATATCAAAGCATATATATATTTAAAAATACACATCTCTAAGTATTTCATTTGGACAACTTTACAGGTGATTTTCTTAATGTTTAGTTTTTATTTTACTGTAAGATTCCAGATTTTTAAATAACAAAACTTACACAAACTTATTTTTGTAAAGGTCGGGACATATAAGGCTCAAATACAGGACTGTCCAGGGAAAAACAAGACATGTGGTCACTCTCTAGTACAGGGGTGCCCAAACTTTTTGTTATGAAGGGCCAAAAAACAAACTTCATTGAGGTTTGAGGGCCAAAGGTAAACATAGTTGCCACAGCTAATTTCCTAATTTATTTAATAATATTCAAAAATGACTAGAAAACATTGCTTTATATTAACTAATACAGCATTTTTTACATTTTATAATAAACTTATTACAGTAAAAACAAAACAATCTCATTTATAACAGAAGTACACTAATTGTTGCCTTGATTTGCTCGCCGATGTCTTCTGCATTGTCCTCTATTCGTCAAGTGACAATATTTACATTTTTTTAAAATCTGATTGATTTACAACATTAATTGAAACATTTAATTTGAGTTTGCTTTTTTTGTAGCTCAGCAATAAAATACAATAAAATGTTACGTTAAATTAGAAACGATAATCTCTGTGTTAAAGGAATTTACCTCCATCTTTCTTGCCCCCGTTCTCACTCTCCTCTCAGATGGGATGATGGGCCAAATCAAAGGTGACAATGGGCCAACTTTGGCCCACGGGCCCTACTTTGGGCATCTCTGCTCTAGTATAATATAATATTGGTAAATGTTGTGTTATATTTGGATAGATATGTTTTTTTAACTGTTAAATATGTTAAATTAAATGGTATGTTAAAATTGTACTGTTATAACTACAGTATTATACTGTTATACTAAATAACACCTTTATAAAAACTAACCATGAGTTTTACTACAAATAACACACAAAAAAAAACTATTTAAGAAAACTGCATAAACAACAAAGCATGGTTTTGTGACAATATTTTCACAATGACATTTGTTGTAAAACTTATATTACAATTGGTATTCAATATGCCTGGTATTGGTATTAAATATGGTTACTACACTTTTACTATAATAGAACCATGCTTCATTTTCATAAGTGTAGCCTTGTTCTGTTAGAAGGATTATTACAGGATCAGTCAAGACAGACTTCAATCATATAACGCTTACAACTTAGCTCGGCCAAGTATTTCCTGTGTCTAAGACTGAGTTACAAAGTAAGCCACTTTAGCCCCCAGTAGTGTCTCCTCAATATAAAATAAAAGAGTAAACTCTTCGTCTGTCCCACAAATCATTTTAAGGTTACCGTCGTCAAGTAATGGCTGTGTTAATAAATAAAAACGTGTAAAACTATGAATACTCCTAGCAATGTTTAAGCGATAAAACGAGCGGGCGTCGACGTTAACCAGACTAATAAAATGATGTCACGCAGGCTGTGCTCTAGCCCCTTCAGTCAGCCTCACTGAACACACAGCGTTCGTCACGAAAGGGACGGGTCTTGAGTGAAAATACGCATGGCTATTGGCCATATCAACTGCCTGTCACTTTCTGTCGCCTTTTTATTGGCTACTAGCGTGCGGGTTTATCTCTCCATCTCTTGCAGCTCTTGTATAAATGCCGCTTACTTTTCTTCCATCAGCCTCCGCCGGAAATTATAGTTCCTATTATCAATTCCTTTTTTCCCTTAAAGCCGATCTGTTCAGTCTTGACTGACAAATGATTAATAACCATTGTGTTCGTCCCGACTCATCAGGGCATTTTAATCCGTAGACCTTGTCGAAAAAACTCTTGACTCCCCTGGGCACATGAAACTGGACACCCGAGCGTTCGAGGCCCCTCTTTCCATGCGGAGGAATACATTGTTGCTGCTCACAATGTGGATGGAGGTGGTCAAGATGTCTACTAGAAGAATGAATTCACCTCAATTGTAACAACATAAAGGAAGTCGTGGCGCGGGATTGTTTGGATACAGACCTGCAACATTGTACTTATGACGTTGGTGTTTTGGAGAAGGATGTCAAAGGAGAAATAACACATTGTTGCGCCTATCAGCCTTTAATGCGCCGTGCTTCAAATTCTTTCAAGTTTTATGGTTTTTCCCTGCGAGGCTGAACCTTTCTTTTTTACTACTGGATGTAAGACAACTGCTAAACTGAGGTAAGGCTTTTTGCCTGTCTGTGGTGTTTTATCGGGTTACTAAGTTGAATAATTTACGTCTCGTATTTACATCAGTGAAGTCACATAATTGCATATTGAAGTTGCATTTAGCAAGTTTTTGGGATGTCTGCTTATGGAAGTGGGGGGATGCAGAGTTTTTTTTTTTTTTTTGCTTAGTGGCTGTGGTGGTGGTGGGAAGTCCTGCCCAGTTTTGTGCTGGTGGTCTTTAACCCAGTTCTATCCTAACAGAAATGACTCCTTTGTCCTTTTATCAAAGTAAGGATTAGTTTTGTGTGGCGCTTATGAGTTTAACCCACTAGCTAAGAGCGAGAGCTGTCAGTGCAAATTAAATTTACAAATTACCAGCGATTGAAAGTTACTTTAATTTGTTGGACTTGTTAAAACTACCCATTAGACTTACACAGCGAGTTGAGAGTGTGTTGTAGTGTCCATGTTTGCTTTTCACGCTGAATTCGGCTACTTTGTTGAATATTTTTGGCAGGAAATTCCTCTTGCCCCTCACCCCACTCGCCTTCATCAAATCGCGAGTCTCTTGAGGAAAAGTTGACATTTTGTCGCGGCACTTTATTAACTTTAGCTTTATCCCAAGCTAAGCTTGTACGTTTATCACATAACACACGAATAATTGAGAATTATCGTCTCGCCGTCTGGTTAATATTAATAATTGCCAATAATATTGCCGTTCTTATGAAAATGCTGTGCGCGCGATCGATGTGGCCCTATCTCTTTTCGAAATGGTTAGCTATCAGAATACAATAAGTTTACAACTGAGAATAAATATTGACATTGTTCATGTCTGGGTAAAGCTTAGCCCTACTTACACAAAGAAAGGGACGTGACTAAACACTACTTTAACCCCGTCGTCTCACGTTCAGTATTTGAAATAGATTTTAAATAGACGTTTTCGCGGTGTATTTCTTGTGCTTTTATTCATAACGTGGATTATTTCGGGCCCATTAATTTGGTGGTTAGCGGTAACACTGTTGCGCTCTCTTACAACTAACCACCAATGGCTGCAGTGATACCAGGCTAGATACGATGTTATCTTACAACAACGAAACACGTTTTATACGCGTTTTGCCTGTTTTTCGTTGTCACCTCATCCTTTTCTCTTTACTCTCTCTCTCTCTCTCTCTCTCTCTCTCTCTCTCTCTCTCTCTCTC
>CAIGQQ010037719.1:12707710-12721344 GCA_903798035.1 Danio albolineatus | reverse complement strand
TCTCTCTCTCTCTCTCTCTCTCTCTCTCTCTCTCTCTCTCTCTCTCTGTGTGTGTGTATGTGTGTGTGATGTAAACCTTCACAGTCAAGGAAATGTGTCGTTTAGAGTTTAACATTTTTTTAAAAACAATTTATTTATTTTAATGCTTAAAAACATTTGGAACTAAAGCTGTCTATGTCTTATTGTATGTGCATATTTAGCAAATTATGCGACACATTCAGATTAATCCATACAAAATAAATAGCTACATAATAGCATTTAAGATGTGTTCACATAGATGCATTTTAACTGACTTTTAGATGCATCATAAATGCATTTTTGCCTCTAATGAAAAACAATTAGTAAACAAACAAAAAGGTAAACCACTGACTACAACGTCAAGGCCTACTTGTGCACGTTGTGCTAACAGCTAGTCTTTATTTAAGTCCTGTGTTCATTTCAAATCAAACTAAACGAAAGTATCATATCAGGGTATCATATCAATAAATGATACATATTTAATTAACAACCCAAATGATTATTAGTTGTTTTGATCCACCACAGAACCGGTTCATAAGAGTCATTCGTTCTAAAATAGAATTATACTGGTGGTTCTGTATTTTGAATCGATTAAAAGAGTCGGCTCATAGAGTCGTTAGTTCAGAATGGTTGGGCTGTATACGTTTAAGTGATTCAATAAATAACAGGGAATACTATCAGATCTGAAGGTTCGAACGGAACCGCACGTCATAAATAAATCCGTTCCATTTCTTAGAAGTATAGTAAAGGAAGAACAATTCGAACCCTCCTCACACGACAACAAGCTGGACATTTCATACAACTAAAACCAATTAATGTCTGATGTATCTGAGAAATTATACAACGATGTCACAATATTATAAAATGTATTGCGCCGTGTTTAGCTTGTTGGGTTGGCAGACTTGAGGGGAATTTTCGGGCCCTGTTTCTTTATTGTTTTCTTTCTGATGGACTACTTTGTATTTTTCATTTAGCTGTTTTTGTTCGAGAGTCAAAAAGCAGCGGGAATAAAATGTACTTGCAAGGTGTAAAAACACTTTTATTTTAGCTATTGGCTTGCAATAGTGTTATAATCAGACAGTTGAGGAAAAACTAACGGCTAATAAAAAGGACTGCTAAAGTACACCACCTGTTGGCATGCAATAGCATACATGACTTCTTAAGATGTCTCCGAGAAAAGTTTCTGTTTAAGAAATATTTGAAAATCCCATTGTGTTAGAGCAGCTATTAAAACAATTCACTTCCATTGAAATTGTTGAAATCTTTTCCACCTTGTTTCATGGTGTCCTTTAATGCAAAACAACTGGCCAGATAACTATAAATCAAACACAGGATGGAGATGTTCAATAAGTTAAGAACATTGATTTGCATGTTCCATGTGCAGCTATCAGGGCTTCATGGAAACTTATTGACTGGTAAAAATATTTAGTTTCACTGCTGTCCTGATGTTGTGTAACAGTGATATTAATGCGAGTATTTCATAGATAATCTCGATTGTAATTCTTTATAGCCATATTGTTGTAACATTACTAATTGTAGTGTGTAATACTGGATGTCAACAAGTTAGTTAGTAGGCCAAAAAGGAATCTGAGAATGCCTAAATCCGCAGAATACACTGCAGTTTTTTGAGCCCATCGTTCAATCTATTTATTTATTTTTACAAATGTTTATATATATATATATATATATATATATATAATATGTTTTCATATTAATTTTGGTTAATTTTATGGTAAAATATGCCATTGTTTCGATTTATTAATGCGCTATACAATATACGGAAAGTAATATTGTCTGTATTTTGGTTTATTTTTTTTACCAAACAAGTGTTTCTAATTGGATTTGCATTGTAAACTTTAAATAAATGTTAAGCTTTTTTTTCAGCTTCTGGATGCTCAAAGTAATTACACACAAGTCCACAAGTGTTTTTTAAAAGCAAAATTCTTAGCATAAATAGCAAATAAAATCCACAGTTTCTCTCTGGGCCTAGTTATTAGACAAGTTTTACATGTAAGACTGAATTCTTGGACATGTATAGTAACTTGGCACAAGGGTTTTGTGAAAACTCCTGAAGCAATGAATAGTTAATTAAATTTAATCCCTTTTTCATTTGTGAAATTAAATGTGGGTCATGAAAATGCTGGTAACACTCTTTTGAGATGAAAAGTACAATGCGCGTCCGCTCCTATCTATATTCCATAACATGAGTCTCATCACTGCTTTTCCCATTTATTTAGTCTTTAGATAGCTCAACCCATCTGTGGTTTTCTCCTGCAGGGTTCTTTAAAAACCGAGGGGTATGAACGAGCCACACCAGAGAATGGCTACAGTGGAAACAGATAAGGAACTCAGTGACCTGTTGGATTTCAGTGCGGTAAGGAAGTGTCACTGATCTGGACAAAAACTCTCTCGTAAAGAACTGCTTTATGATTTCGAATTGCATCATTCTCTACCACAAAACTTGACCTTGTAGTCAGAGGTAAGCCGTTTTTCTTTGGGACTGATCGAATGTAATGTCACAATGCTGATTGTATGAGAGTGCTGTTGTCGGCTATAAACCTTATAATGGGTCATTAAATCACATGCGATCCTCAGACTGGGTCCTGTTTGCCATTTGAAATGTCTTTGGCATAATAACCATCACTCAATCTACTCAAATTTTAGCATCTCTGTATTTTTCCCTCCTTATCCCTCCATTTGTTGTTCCTATTTCACCTGTTCTTAAAATGTGATTATTCTTGGCGGTCATGCCATCCTAAAGAGCATTAAAAAAAGCAGCGAAAATAAAAATGTTAATCGCTTGATTCATTGAACAGCCCAACCATGTTTAATTTATTGCATTGGAAAATTGCCATCTACTGAAGCAGTGAATCAATTATGACAATACATTGATAATCAGACGTGCCAGACCAAATGCATTATGATCTCACATCTAATTACAAATTGTTGATGGTTTAGTTACTCCGTTGCACTGCATTCATTTTCCAGCTTTGAACCTTTGGCGAAAACCAAAGGATCTGCATATTATGCATTCAGGATCTTCTTTCTCGAGGTGTTGCACATTGTGAAAAATGTCTACCACACCAGAAAGTCCCTCCCATGCACCACGCAAGGCTAGCGCTGTTGCTGCTTACAGGTTTCTTTTTGCACATCAAAAACAAAGAGACACCATCTAGCCACGTAAACTGGTCCTCTTCAGCCCTGGTTTTTTTTCTTCTGTGACACGCTGTATTCTTTGTAGTACACGGAAAGGATGCATCTTGAAAGTGCCATGCTAGTTAGTTACTTTCATTTAATGGGTTAACCTTGGAGAAGAGAACTTTTGGCATTAAACTTTGCTGAATGTCACAAACTGGGAATTCCAAGTAATGCTGTGGAGTCTATCTATCTGTGGGCACGTTTTGACGTGAGTTTGTCGTAATATGTCCGTATGCTTCAACTCGACTTCTGAACCTTCTCTGTCGCAGATGTTTGCCCCCCCTGTGGCCAATGGGAAGAACAGACCAACCACACTTGCTAGCAGTCAATTTGGTGGTACCGGTAAGTCTTTGCTATTAAATTATACATTTTTACCAGTTGAGTAAAAAACGTGTCACGTTTGCATTATTTGTGGATTTTATGAGTTTAAACGGGTGCTCTTTGTAGCAGTGTTTGGGCTAGTTGCTAAGTGCTCGCTCCTCTCAACACAGGAAAAGGACATGCTTCTTCTTGTTTTCTTAAACCCCCTCTTTTATGAATACACCATAGTATATCCAAAGTCAAAGCTCGGGGCAGTTTGGATCTCTTTGAACTGGTTGTTGAGTTGAAGCACCTTTTGCACAAACTTGTACATCGTAAAAACTTTGTTAGGTCAAGTGGAGGAAATGATTGCTCTTCATGATCATATTTTGGACCAGAAAACCAAAACATCTACTTGCCAAAAGTGTATATTTTGCTTTGTTGTCATCTCTTGTTTTCTTCTTTATAACCAGTTGCACATCCCACTCTTTAGTGTTATTTTTGCTCCCATTGTTGGCTCGTGTTGCTCCAGTTGAGATTGTTTTAGAAGTTGTCAAAGACTCATACGTTTCTCTTTAAGGCTTTCCAGTCTGTCTGTCTGTCTGTTTCCCAATCGACACTCCAAACATTACCCTTGAATAAGAACAATCTGAGAACAAAGACTTAAATAAAGGCCTTACGGTCTCCAAACGATTCCCCCACCCCACCGCGTAAAACACTCCTCCCCCCACACAAGAAAACACTTTCTCCCCCTGCCAACTGACAGGAAATGGACCCACTCTGAAACAAAGCTCTCTCATACCTCCCACCACCCCGCAGGAGGCCCGCATGAAAACAGCAAAAGAAACACTGTGAAAGATCACCAGCTTCCATCTCGGTCTGTGGCGGCCTAAAGTGCCAATTACATAGCAGGGCCAAGCTAATGTCTCGGTTTGAGATTTTTATTGCGAGTGCTACCTGACACCGAGGTGACCCCGACTCTTAAATCTGTCACTTGTGAGATGCTTCGAGAAGGTCTTCACATCCGTCAACATAAACCTTACCCTGTGAACTTCGTATAACAGGATATGACAAGTTAGATAACTATTGAGAAACTAAGGTTGGAGGGATGGTTCACTTGTAAAGTAACTATTAAAAGAATTCCGTTTAAGTGCTGTTAGCCTCATTTGATGACATGTTCTCGATCACCACAGAAACAAAAAAGCAGTTTCTTCTCTTTTTGAAAGAAACACCTTGAGGGTTTAAAATCACTTGGTGTGTTATTTAAGCTGTAAAGCTGTCATTTTGTGTAAAGAGTACAGTTCCAGACAGATTAACCTTTAGTTTTGAATGTAGTTCATGTGTTTGAAATAGGGGTGGACGATTAATCGAAAAGTAATCGAAATCAACATTAAGAATCTATAATTGATCATTTTTCCAGGTCAATTTTTAAAAATATTTTCCCTACTGCTGGCAGAGTCAGGTGACCCTGCTATATATTGTCCAGTGCAGCCTTCACGCGGTCGCAAACCTGTGCACCTCTCAAAAAATGTAACTACATGTCACACATTTGCACTGCATTGATGACGATTGGAGGCTGCGCCTTGAGACGACAATTTTTTTATTACAATAAAATTATTATGTAAATTCATTTGTTTACAAAAGATTCAAGAAATGCACTGTTTAAAATATTAATTACTTGATTAATTTTATTTGGAAGAGATATTGCTTATTTTCTACTTTTAATATAAAAATAATTGATTTTGTTTTCTAAAGTGCAAGTTATTTATTCAATTTTTCATAAGAATAAAGTGACTGTTTCAGGCAATGTGTGTTTTAGTTTCAGTTGTTCAACGTTGATGTTCAATAAATAATCATAGATAGTAGATAGTGTGTGCTTCCTGAGCATATTTGCTGTTCAAAACTTACCAGTGAACTATAAGGACAAAAAATAAAATAAAATAATAAAATAATCATTATTTAATTGAAATCGAGTTCAAATGTTCTATTAATCGAGATTTAGATTTTAGGCCAAATCGTCCTGCGCTAGTTTGAAATATTTAGTTTAAAATGTTTGCAGAATTTGATCAATTTTTTTTGTATTTTTTATTTCGTAAGTCATATGTAGGGCCAGACAAAATCTGTGGGCATTTTTTGCTATTCCTGCGGAGTATTTTGTTAAATCTACGGATTTATGTGGAATGATTTTAGGAGAATCGTAATAAAAAAATTAATATATGAAATAAAAACTAATGCCTTTTTAACTTTATTTAATGTTTACAATGCGAATCCAATTAGATCCACTTTATTTAGTAAACAAAGCAAGTCTCTCATATAAAATCTCTACTAAAAGACAGAAAGTAGTACTTTACAAACTGTGTTGTAAATAAATCATATGAATAACTTCCTATCGGTCAATACTATAACTGAAATTAATAAAAAAAAAACTGAATAAATATAAATTTACACACATTTACATAAGTAAATAAACAAAATCAATGATGGGCTAAAAATCTGCAGAATTCTGCACGCCCAGATTCTGTGTGGGCCTAGTCATAAGTGACCAATCATATTTGTTTTCTGTGGTTGCACGTCATAAATGCTATTGAGCTTTATCAAACCCAAAAAGTTCATCCAAAAATGAAAATTGTTTACTCACAATTCACTTGTTTAAAGCCCATTTGAGTTTCTTTCTTGTGTACTAGTAGTAGTAGTAGTAAACTTTATTGTCCTTGAAAGGAAATTTGTTATGGGCGTCACCATATTGCTGCAGACATTCCATAAAAACAATACAAAATACAGCAGTTACAATAATTTTAATGCTAATTAAGAAACTCTTGTTAAATAACTCACTGAAACAGGTACAAAGGATTTCTCATATCATTTCAGCCTACACTTGGGGACTATATCTCCTACCAGAGGGCAGCAGTTTATAATGTGGAAACAAAAAATGAGTGTTGAACACAAAAGAAGCTGTTTTGGAAAATGCTGGATGCCTTGACTTCCATAGTTATTTGGAAGTTGATGGGTCCCTGCAAACAGCATTCTTCAAAATATCATCTTTTGAAAGAAAGAAACATAAGGGGGAGTAAATAATATATTTTTCATTTACGAGTGAACCATACCTTTAAAGAGCACATAATTTAAGCTGTGATCATAAGTTAAACATTTCCCCTAATTTTTAGCAAGGACCTTAACTTTTGACCGTCCCCCACGGTTCAAGCTAAAAATCCACAAAGTAAGGACATGTTTAGAGGAAGCAGTGGCCTTCAGAAGTGCATCTGTTCCTCAAGACAAAAGTGCTCGGAAGGGTGCTAATTGCATTAAAGCATCTCCTCCCCCATCTTTGGGCATAGCTGTGGTGTTTGTGGGATTTTTTTGCATGGGAGGACTCCACCAGGCGTCCTCTCGCTCACCTCCACAGCTGCCCAACACGTCACCCATTGAGGACAGCGTTAGGACAGGACAGAGCCAATTTCCCCATCACACCCCTAACATGGAAGCACATTCTTTCTCTCTCACACACACACACACCTCAGGACTTTATGACTTCACTTTTGATATCTGCTGCGATCTGAACTTGAATAATGCCATGCTGTGTAGTTGATGTATTTGAAGGAGTGTATAAAGGAAATGATCTTTCCTCAACGCAGGAAATGGAATCGGTTCCTGCTTGACTGAATGTCATATTTGTCTCTGTAGAATTGCATTTTGATGGTTCCAGCTTAAAAAAACAAAAATGCATCCACAAACAAAGCTAGTCCATAAACACAAAGCCAAATCTGCCAGAATAAGCACCAGTTTGGTTTGCTAATACTGTCGTTCGTTTTAAAAATACAGTCCTACTGACAAATTCAATTCAAAGCCATTCGCCATGTTAAACATCTTACGTGGTTCTTGTGCATCTGAATCTGTATCTCTGCCACTTCATTTTCCCCACATAAGATGATTCTGCCAGGGAGATTCTTTCACTCACTCAGTCAGTGCCCACTTCATTTCCCATGCTGCCTGCGTGGGCTCCATAGATCACGGCTGTCAGCGTGGATGTCGCTATTTGCTCTGCTTTGTTAGCTTCATCACTCATGCTCAGCCTTCAGTGGCCGCTCTGGCTGAGACCCCCTCTTCTCTCACACATTTTTAATTAGACCTCCAAAAAAAATCAAAAGGAGAATATGAATATTCATAAACCAACTGCATTAATATGCACAATTATGCAAATCAGCACGCAATTAAGCCATGTGTCTTTGGAGAGCTTTGCATTAAGGCATAAGACAGGAGGCAGAGGGGAATGCTTTATGAGGAATTTCTGCTCCAGTACACTTTGAAACATTCCCGCAATATTTTTGGGTATCCATATTTCTACATACATATATTTGATACCATTGAGGGGAACCTTTTTAAAACTTTACATCCTGTAGGCCTTGTACTGAGACCTGTGTTGTCCCTGTGGGTCTCCTTTCCCAATTGTACAATAATGCTAATTTCGCAATTCTTTGATCAGCCTGTTTTTGTTCTGCTTGCCGTGATATACACCCCCCACCCCCCCACTCAACTTGTCTTAATGAGATCCAGTGACTGAATGAATGCTCCCTTTATGGTCAGTGATGTTGAAGCTTGCTGAATGACATGGATATTAGTGTGGTGTGATGGTTTTGGATTAGATCCAGAAGCTGTCCGACAAGCACCGAGAACCAGCCGGCAAACGTCTGATGGCCTTAATGCATGAACGGAGTATTAAGAAGGATCTTGATGTGAAGGTTTAGCACATGCCAAAAATTGCAGATTTGGTCTGACAACTTGTGATCAATTGGTTTGCAGGAATGGAAGAACGCAGTACTCCTTGGGCTGCCGGAGATCAAAACAGTCCATCTTTTAACCAGGTACTGGTAGACCCTAATGCCTTGTCGGCCACCTGAATGTGTTGTTGAGACATGTTTTATAGTTTTGAACTCCTTTTGTCTTGGCTTTTCCAGAACTATGGAGAGGGCCCACACTACAATGAGCACGAAGGACTATCTTCCCCATTCCTTGGGACAGGGATTAGTGGTGAGATTTGCAAATGTTTCTTTGATGAATTGTTTATTAATTTTTTTTTTACTTTATTTGAAATGCTGAGTAAGTGTTGAGACATTGTTATTAACATCCACTTTTGTTTAAACTTGTAGGTAAAAACGAAAGAGGTCCTTACTCCTCCTTTGGGGGGCAGGTAAGTTCAATAAAGCCAACTCATTTTTTTTTGTGAAAGGTTTAAAGTGACATGCTTGTCACTCTCCTCTAACATTTAACCGATATCCACCATCCTGTTGTTGCCTACAGCCGGGATTCCTGCCCTCAGACATCGCCATACCTTCTGCAGATGCCATGTCCCCATCTGGACTAAAGTCTGGCTCACAGTTTTACCCATCATACCCCAACAATCCCCGGAGACGCCCCTCAGATGGAGGCATGGGTAAAAAAACAACACTTGACTTGCATCGGTTCTGTCAATATTAAATGAAAGAATACTACATCTCTTTTAATATTTTCACAGATCCCCAACCGCAAAAAAAGATCAGGAAGCCACCAGGACTGCCATCTTCTGTGAGTAACCTTTTGAAAGCAATCTTATTTGTTTCCATCATATTTTAATATTAATTATTACATTGATTTTAAGACCAGAATTGTCAGGAATTACAGAAACGTTGTCTCCATTACTAGAGCTGGACGTTGGTCACATATCTTGTAAAAATAGAATTTCCAGTCATGCTTGTGGAAGGTCATGTTCCATCTCACAAATTGTATTCTGTACAAATCTAAAGTCTAGTATTGCCAAATGATTTAATTGAATTTAAATAAATTTTATTAAACATGCATAGAATGGATTTAGCCGTGGGTTTATCCAAAATGTTGGAAGATAATAGAAGGTCACCTAGGAGCATTGATATATAAGAGCATTGAAATTAGAGAATTGATTTTGTGTAAGTACAATTTTTTTTATTTTGGATGCACTTTCATATTTTGACAGCACTGCTTTTAGCATACCTAAATGTTTTTAGTAAGTAAATTATGCTGGCCTGCCAACAGTACATTTGTACATTTTGACTTTGGATTTTATTCAGAGTATGATTCTATTTAAGAAAAAAGATGAAACAAAAGTCCCCAGAGGTTTTAGTACTGTCAGTAGATCACCTAAAATTGAAGGCACATCCTTCCAAAAACATTCATGTGGACAGTCTTTTGGTTTAACAAGACTGTATGCATTTTCATTTGCGTCAAAATAAAGAGATGTCAGCCACGACTAAGGTCCATAATCTTTTTAAACCTTTGACCATTCCAAGTTGACGTTAACTTAAGCAAACATGAAAGCAGCCATACCCGCTTCCAAACTACTTCCTTTGAGTCATGGGAAGCGTAACTGTTGTTTCGTAGCTAATCCACATTAGCTCAACACTTTGCCCTTCTAAGCCCTCTCCCCAAACACGATCCTTCAGATTTGCCCATGCTAGACCTTATCCTCCCCCTCTGCCAAAGTGACCCAGTTGTGATTCCCTTGCACCTCCCTCCATCTCTCTCTCTCTCTCGCTCTCTCGCTCTCTCTCTCTCTCGTCTTAGCTCAGATTAATGGCTGCTGATGAGCCAGGGTTCTAACTCCTGCTGAATCCCACTCTACGTCTCGGTATAACTTCCTCCTGTGCCACCACAGCATAATACCCTAATGATCCTGCTGATGCTCACCTGCTACCTTTAGCATGATTTTCAGTTATTTTCTTTACTTTTTGTTTAAATCCAACTTTTGGCAAAACACTAAATGATATTGATCCTTAACTTGCCTAGGCTTGCCTTGATCTTTTCAAGTGCATCAACAAATCATTGTGAGGATGTGTTTCCTGGTGAACTTCAGAGAAGAGGGCTATTTGCAGTTTTTTTTTTTTTTTGTCTTCCCCTCCCTCATTTGTTCTTTTATGTGGTTTCCACATAATCGACTAGTCTATTTTGCTCCACTCCTACCACTTCTTCAGCAAGACCTCTCCCCCCACTGTTCTCACCCCTCCCCTATTCAGCCCAGCTGCCTGTGGAGTTGGACGGGCTCCAGGAGTAGGCAGATGGCTCTGTAATTAGAAGTGCATCTCTCCATTCCCATCCCACTTCTCCCTGTTAAATCAAATTACAGGCAAAAGAGAAATATCGCTTTGCTGGATTTGTATTCTCCGCTGGCCCGAGACCCACCCGCCCGCTGGCGGCCCCCTCCCTCCCAAACACTCGCTCATGTATGCGCACATACAAACAAACATACAAATCATACATGTTAAAACATGTTTGTTGGATGGAGGTATGCCTCGCGGCTCCTGAATTCACGCGAATTACCGATCGTCATTCGGTTCCATTTTAGGCTTCCTATATTGGTGTTGTTCATTTAAATAGCAGTTCGTGTTATTAGCAAGTACTATTTCACCGTTATGGAATATGTCATAACCTAGTGTGCCTGGTTTGATTTGGACTCGATCTTAGTGATGGTGCACCCTGTAGTTGTCCTCCCTCTCCTTTTTTGGCTCATGGGAGTGCAAGAGGAAGCGCCGACTGTGCCATGAGATGGCCGTGGCGCATTTCCCAGCATGCTCTGTTCTCTGCCTCTGCCACTTTATCTGAGGGGGCACTATGGAAACACGCGTACACGTCATTTGTACCAAAAATCGCAAAGTATTGCCAACAACATGGGCTCTATACCAGTTGTACGTTCATGTGCAACGTTTTTTCTTCTCCACATGAAGCTTGTTACTATGAAAGTCATGTTTCTTAATGTCCTTCATTTTCCTTGTTTATAAACGCAGGTTTATGCTGCCACCTCTGGTGATGACTATATTCGTGACAGTGCCGCTTACCCAGGCTCCAAAGCTGGCTCTGTGTACCCAGGATCTTTTTACATGCAAGGTGTGTACATGGGGAGTTAAAGAATCATTGGCACATCGAAAATTCCAAGCCGTAGTGTGATGCTAATATTAATGTGTACATATTTTGTTCACGCAGGCTTGTTTGCAAGCAGATTAGTAGTGACTAAGCAATTATCTTGTTGTTTTGTTTGTTTGATTTGAAATTAGAAGCATACACAAAGACAAATGTTTCTGTGGATGGCACATCCACACAAGTTCTTGTGCTGATTGGTATTGATCCCTCCCATCTGCCTTTGTGTTCGCAGAGGGCCTACACTCATCTTCGGATCCCTGGGCCCCTTCCGGATCCATAGGCCAGTCAGGATACACGGCTATGCTGGCGAATTCGCCACACATAAATCAGCCAGCCTCCTTTTCGGCGATAAACCCACAAGACAGGATGGTACGTCTTGTGAAGGTCTTGGAGAAGGGTCTAAATTGCGATTTGTTTATGAAGCTCCAGTCACTGTGTTTTTCTTTTTTTCCCCGAACAGAACTATCCTTTGCATGGAGCAGACGTCAATGGTTTCCATTCAGGCTCTGCAGCCTATAGCCACACATCCTCCATTAATGGATCAGACAGCATTTTGGGTAAATGACCTTTGTCGTTTTTAATTGAATGTCCTCTACGTTGTGAAATGGGGTTGTAATTGGGTTCAGATCGGATCTTGAAGTTGATCCTTCTTGTAAACCGTTTTCGAATGAGTCTAAACTTGAACTATAATTTAGAGGATATTGGCCTTCAATCCTTCATTCAGACTATGTATGGTCATTTTTAGAAGTTGGCAAATTGAGTATCAGCTGACGTTGACATAATGAATGAAGCTAATGAGTTCTCTCATTCTCTCCAACAGCCAGTAGAGGTACAGTCGCAAGCAGCTCAGGTGACGAGATTGGAAAAGCTCTTGCTTCAGTGAGTGAGCCTTCATTAATCACTATGAAAGATCATTTGGCTATGTGAAGTCCAAGACGTATAGCATTATTCAGACTTTTAGTGATCCTTTTCTTATGGATGATTATTAGGCATATAGTTGGAGGACCTAAAAGCCATCCCACTTATTTGTGTTCAATGTGTTTTTGATTGGCAGATCTACCCTTCGGACCACAACAGCAACAACTTCTCTTCCACTCCTTCCACTCCTGTGGGCTCTCCTCAGGGCATTGCAAGTAAGTCAGATATGCTGTCTTGTTCTGTCAAAGATAGATCCGGTTCATTAGATCGGCTTGAGTTGAAAGGTGCCAAGACAAATACGCAGAGGAAGAAGGCTAAAGTACCATAAATCATTCTCTTTAGATTGATGGTGTTTTGTGTAGATCGAGACATAAACGTGAAGCTCTAGAGCGCCATCTGCTGTTTTCATAGCGGCTTGTTTCACTCTCAGACTTAATATCACGTTCTCCTCAGCAGGTGCAACACAGTGGTCGAGAGCTTCTGGCCAGACTGCTCTGTCTCCTAATTATGAAGGTGGACTACATGCACTGGTAAGGTTATCAACTTTTCAGCATTAATGGAATGGCACAGTTCACTCAAAACTGGAAGTTCTGTCATCATTTACTCACTCTTGACTTGTTCTAACTAGGTATGGGATGATAACCGGTTTCAAGGTTTACCGCGGTTAAGAAAAGTCAAGGTTTGAAAAGTTTTATGTTATACCGTTCCAAAGGTATATGTTTTTTTTTCTCCCATCAATAATTTTGGTTTAGTTTTTAGGACAACAATATGTCCAGCAGAAAAGGAACCTACACATCAAAAGCTACTGGTCCAAAATATTTTAAATACTTCTTAAAATAAAATATATTGTGTTCAATGGGGAATTCTTTTATTTTTATTTTTTTATCAGACATTTTAAACATATTTTGGAGCAGTAACCACAATACCATGGTATTTTTATCCAAGGTTATCATACCGTCAGAATCTTATACCAGCCCATATCTAGTTCCAACCCATTTTTTTGTTCTGATCACAAAAGATGATATATTAAAACATTTTGAAAACCTGTAACCACTGGCATCCATGGTAGGAAAAACAAATACTATGAAAGTTAGTGGTTACCAGTCTGCAACATTCTTCAAATTATCTTGTGTTCAGGAAAAAACTCAAACAGGTTTCAACCAAGACAAGGATAAGTAAATAATGGCAGAATTTTCAGTTTTGGGTGAACTATCCATTTAAGCTTCATTCTTTGATCAGACAAATGTACAGTATTTTTCATTGAGTATTTTATATATATA
>CAIGQQ010037719.1:12680051-12702308 GCA_903798035.1 Danio albolineatus | reverse complement strand
CTAAAAGGCTTACATGCATTTAACTTCACCCATGCTGTTAGCTTCGTCGTTGGGCTAATACATGGATCCTTACAGTACCATATCAATTAAATAGGCATTTTCAAGTGTATTCCAGAGTCTTTGAAGCAAAAAAGTCTATTTCAGAAATCTGCTGTTAAATATAGGTAAAGTTTGCATAATGAAAAACATCAGGACAGGTAGGAGAACATTCTGCTTTATTTATCTTCTTTAAAACAAAAGCAATCCGCCAAACACGCAGGATCAGTGTAATATTACATTATTTACGCTCATAAATTAATTATGAAACTTACTTGCGATCGGTCAAAAACACCTGAGAACAAATTATATAGGTTAAAATATCCAGAGACTGACCGTTAGATACACCAAAGATTAATTATATATCCCGATTTAACAACAGAGATGCAAGAGATTAGATCCAGCCGCGGGTCTTGAGATGGTCTGGCCGACATAAAGCTTCCCTCGGGGGGAGCCGTTCGCGAAGCTGCCACGAAGCTGGATTTAATAAGACAAGAGTGTCAGTTTTATACATCGCAAAAGGTTTCGTGTTTCTCTAATATGTGTAAACACTGTAATTTGGGGATAAATTGATGCCATACTCTTGTAATTAAGTAGATTAAGTAATAGAAAATATAACAGCATTTGATAGCAATAATCTGATAAAAAAAACATTATATATTAACACGATCCGAAACAGTATTAATCTGAATATATCCCCAACATGAAGAAGACTGGGGGATCTGTGTGAAATATGATTGAACAGAAGCTTCATTAAATGAATGATCTGAGTGATCCAGAACATCCAGAATGAACTGTGAAGATAACGAGGAGCACACAGGTATGGTGTCCATGATTGATTCTTCATTGTTGGTTTTTGAGGAGATTTGCTGATGTAATGAAGATTCAGATTTAAATTGGACATAATTAGCACTATAATTAGAATAAACAATGAAATAACTGATCGTGTTGTGTATGACAGTAACTTCAAGTTATGATTAAATGTGTTACTGCCTTCATTTGAAATGATTCGTAATTACTGTGTATTTCAATATCCAGAGGGTGGCACGCAAATCTGGGAGAACAAACAGCGCATGCGCAGCCGCAGAAGAGACGCGCCAAAACATGAAGTGCGGCCTTCCAAAGCTGACGGCTAGTTCTGCTGGGCTCTTCGCTTCAGGACGTGTTGAAGTTTAATTGACGAAGCTGTGAAGGATTTCGGTGGATGTCGTCACATTTTTAACATGAACCGTCATGGAAAAAGAGGTATTTTTAGGGTTGATTTAAACTTTAGATGTAAATTTGGCATAACTTTTGTTTTAATATACTGAATACGTGAATTATCCTTTGTTGATTTTTCATATTTCACATAAAATATGCCAAGTAGGCTACTTTAAATATTAATTAATAAGTAATTTAAACTGTGTCCTGTTTCTTCTTTATTTAAATGTCTAGGTTTCAAACAATTAGGTTAGTAAGGTCAGCATAAGTATAGTAATAAAGGGAGTTTCAGGGAATTAAAGGGATAGTTCACCTAACTATGAAAGTCTGCTGTAAATTTACTCACCCTCAGCTCATCCATGTAGATGAGTTTTTTCCTCAAGAATATTTGTAGCTGAAACTGGTGATTAAATTAGTGCAGGTCAATGGTTGCCGTCAACACGAGTAAAAATATCAGGGAACGAAAATATAATGGAGTCACAACCATAGACTGTAAAAAATACGGACGTAGTATCCGTGCCGTCACCCATAGGTTTCTGAAGAGCGCAAAAGAGGCCACAAGGATGGGGCCAAGATGGCGTTCATCGAGACGGACACGTTTTGAGTGGTGTCATCAAGCATTTCTGAGATTAACATGAAACAACTCAAAAATCCCGAAAGAAATTGAACTTGTCTCTTTTTATGTCGTGTGTAGGCCATGCTCAGATGGGTAAAAAAAGAAATAGAGATAAAGTAGTGTTTAAAGGTATAGAAATGGCAACTGAGGAGAAAGGCAGAACAAGTGGCGCCGAAACGGACGACGACATTACAGATACGTCTCTTCTTTACACTCCGACCAAAAGCCCACCGGGAAAAAAGGGGAAAGTAAAAATGAACATTGATGAGAAAATTGATTCACTCATTAATGCTGTCGCTGAACTCGCATCAAAATGTGATGGGACGTTTCAAAGAGTGGAGTCCATGGAGAAAGTTTTGGAGAACACAGCATCTTCTATCACCACTCTTTCTACTACCGTAAGTGAATTACTGAAAGAGAGTACATCGCATAAAGAAAAGATTCTACGGTTGGAAAAAAATGTCACCATGTTACAACAAGAAAACAAGCTGTTGAAAGACCCCTGCATAGGGATGCAGAATTATAAAAGGAGATGGGACCTCAGGATTTACAGTGTAAAAGAAACTGGGCTGAACAAGGAGAATGATGTAAGAGAGACTGTTATCAAGATCTTTTCCAAAGTATCGCCAAAGATCGCGCACAAACTCCCAAATGTTGTGGATTCGGTGCACCGACTGGGACAAAAAAGAGGCAACGGTCGACCCAGAGTGATAACTGCACAGTTTGCCATGCGTCTTTACCGTGATACAGTGTGGAGAGATGCTAAAGAAAATTCGTACTTGAAAGAAAACCAGCTACAAATCAAGGAAGATTTGTCTTCAGAGGAACGAGCCGAAAGGAAAAGAGCATGGCCACTAGTGAAACAAGCGAGAGAAGAAGGCAAGAAGGCTGGTTTCCGAGGAGGATTTGCCTTCATCGAAGGAGTGCGTGTCAGTGTCCCTGACACCTGAGATGTTGACAACTGCTATGAGCAGTTAGAACTTTATCGGGAAAAATGCAACTGACTAAAATTTGAAGATATTAATGTTTCGTGTTTTCTCAATCTTACACTCTTTATCCAAGGGTAATTCTCTTTTATATTTGTTAATTAGTTCCATTTAGCGATTTCTGCATTCGGTAAGTTTAAGTTAATTTCTTTAAATGTTAGAGGCATTCGTGACGCTGTTAAAAGAAAGGCTATTTTTCTTTTTGGAAGACACACAGAAGCTCAAGTCCTTTTTTTTCAAGAGACTCGTTCATGTGACTCTGATTCGAATTTCTGGAAAACTCAATGGGGAGATTATGCTATTTTTTGTCATGGATCCAATAGGCAGGTGTGGCAATTTTCTTTAATAAGTTTATAGGCAAAGTTTTGGAAACTTTTCGTTCAGATAATGGAAGATGGATTATTTTAACTGTTAAATTGGACAATTCTACATTAATAATTTGCAATGTATACGGATATAATGTCAGAACACATAATTTAGAACTGTTTAAAAAGATTGGTGATACAATAATAGATTTAAAGAAGAAGTACAAAGACGGAAATATAATTATAGGTGGTGATTTTAACGATGCCCCAAATGATGTTGTTGATCGTTTCCCATCTAAAATTAATTCTAGTTTTTCAGATTTATATTCCTTTATAACTGATAAGTTGCAAATTTTAGATGTATGGAGATATTTGAACCCCAATTCCCTTGAATATACTTGGAGTAATGGCTCTTTTTCTTTAAAATCAAGAATAGATTTTTGGCTAATTCCACATGATTTAATTCAACATGTTTCAGAAACTAAAATTATTTGTGCCCCTCTATCAGATCACAAATTAATATCGATATCATTTGATGGGTGTAAAGGTAAGTCAATTCGCGGATATTGGAAATTTAATAACACCTTACTTTCAGACAGTTACTTTGTGGAACAAGTTAAACTGTTAGCAAATGTTTTTAAAGATTATAGTTTAAATTTTACACAAAAGTGGGAACTCTTTAAATTTAAAGTTAGAATAATTGCTATGAAAAGAGGTAAAGAATTAAAGAAGAACAAACTTTAAAAAATTACAGAAATAACTGATAAACTTAATTCATTAATTAAAATACTCTATCAGACGACAACAAAGCTGAATTATTTTCTCTAAATTTAGAACTACACTCTTAAAACAAACGGTTCTATATAGAACCAAAAATGGTTCTATCAAGCGCTTCATATATGGAACCCCAAAAAGGTTCTATATAGAACCATTTTAAGGGTTCATTAAATAGAACCCCAAATGGTTCTTTGAATTCAAGTTAGATGGTTCTATTTAGAACCATTTAAGGGTTCTTTTTATTTATTATTGAATTATTGTTACTTATTAATGAATAAAATATAAAACCAATCCAGACAATTCAAATTGTTTAAATTTATTCAATTCATTATACAAAATATTTTTTTTAATATTTAAAATTGCACCTCTGCATACTTTGCATTGGACAGCAGATCTACCTTAACAGTTTAATGGCATTCAACACTGTAATTGTAATGACTTCACTTTTCTAAGCTTTTTTACTGTTTGAACAAATACAGAGCTTAACTTTCACACATCTCTAAACGGAAGAGAAATATATCACAATGCAGATAGAAACAATACACAAACAATCAAAACATTTATTAAATAACACTACAATTTTAAAAAGTTGATGGTACCTGCATGTATTGGTCATCACAACATCCATTTTTATATATAATTTAATAAAAAATATTACTAAAACATTGCAGAATGATTAGACAAAACACTGCAAACAGCCATTCCACAACCTGTAGCATGTCCATGTCTGTCAGCCTCTCTTATAAGGTAAATAGTTTTGTCCATGGGTGGCACAGTGGCTCACTGGTTAGAACTGTCACCTCACAGCAAGTGTTCATGTGGGTTTCCTCTGGGTGCTCCGGTTGACCCCACAGTCCAAAAGCATGTGTACAGTATAGGTGAATTGGCCATAGTGAGTGAATGTGTGTAGATCTATGAGAGAGTATATGGGTGTTTCCAAGTGCTGGGTTGTGGCTGGAAAGGGCAGATTAGTTGGTGATTCACTCCACTGTGGTGCCTCTGATAAATGAGGAAGTTGAAGGGTAGTGAGTGAGTGTTGTCCATTGTAATGCTGAAACTTCAAGCCTTGGTGGAATCAGGAGAGCTGCTGAATCCTGGATGGTGTAGGACCTTTGGATTTCTGTAAAACAATATTTTAATGTTGAGTACTTTTAACCAATTAACATGTCATCAAATAGAATTACAGTTATAATTAATACAATTAAAGTGTGTGTGAGTGTGTGTGTGTGTGTGTTTGGGGCAAATAGTATGTAGTATAGGGTGTAGTTACCTTCTGCGGTTTCCTCTGCTGGTCCAATGAGACTGTCATGGAGCACTTCCTTCTTTCCGTCCCTTTTTGGGCCATTTCTTTTAAAGATGTTTCTGTGTTCTTCACCAAGTTCTCTATGCAGCATCCTAAATGCAAAAAAAACATTTTGGTTACTTCATGTATAAGTTTCCAAATGACACATTTTCAGCAATACAAGTTTCTTAAAGTCATCATGGACGCAAAACTATTTGGCACACAATGTAACAGTGTTTACTCACAAGCTGTGGCACTCCAAGAAGAAGAAACTGCTCCATTAGTTCTGCAAACCCCTCCATAATCTGTGCTCTGGAAAAGGGTGTTCATTCGGTTCTTGACTTATGAGTATCTGATGTCGCATTCCAGGTCCATCACAATCTGAGGTAGGAAGACAGCATTTTAGAGTGTGGAAATATAAATTTATAATACAGAATTAATCTACCTTTGGCATAAAATGTATTGAACTGAACTTGCCTTGTGTTAGGTTCCACAGAGTACAGTTCACTTCCTTTTCATCCCATTATTTTGTTTCATTTTGCAAGATGATTGATGAGCTCACCACTGAAATCCCTTCATTTTTAAATTTGTTTTGCAGACATTCCAACAAGGTACCCTGTAGGCAAATTTACACTTTCTTTTAAAACATATTTTCTTTGCAGGACTTTTTAATAAGCAATGACCTTAATATTATCACTGTACAAACAGCAGCAATAAGTAATAGAACATTTTTGTGATAAATATATTATTTCAGTACACAACAGTCTGACAAGTCTGACATATGCATGTTATAAAATACAATATTTACCAGGTGTCCTTGTTGATGATAATTGTGTCACAATTATGGATGTAACGCATGTCCTTTTTTAAGCTGGGATCCTTCCTTTTCAAAGCTATTTGTGTCCTGCAGCCCAGGTTACAATACAATGTTAAAGTCTTTTGTAATATTCATTTCATAATACTTAATACAGTTTGTTTAGAATTGAAAGCAATAATACATACCGAGCACAAGATTTACGATGCAGTTCAGTGTCCAGGCTGTTTGAAGAAAAGAAAGATATACATTAAAATATGAATTTTAAACTTATTTAGCACAATATATACATATATGTAGCCTATATTTAACAAGGTTCAACATTTCACAATACATTTAGCCTGCATGTTTGTATGTCCTGCATAAATAACACCTGATCTTTCAATCTTTGGATTATTAAAATATGTTTTGGCTTTAAAAGGTTTCAATAATACACTTAGCAATCTTCACTATAGCGCGTGCATAGACTCGGGCGGGCACGAGCGCGACATGCTCCCTTGCAGTTTTAATGCAGACTAGCCGGCGTGTCCACTACTTTACAGAGTTTAGCCCGAGTTAAACTCAGCTAAACTCACACACGAACAAGCTGGAAGTACTGTTTGTTCAAGGTTGGAGATAAAAACTGCACGAAAGCGGAAATCGGCTCATAAAAAGTTACCATTAAAAGAGCGTGCACGCGCTTCACGCTCCCTCTCGGAGCCCGCCTTCGAATAACGCAGCTGTTTTATTGTTATTAATATTTTAATTAATACTGACAAACAAATAAAGCGAAACCGTAACTTATTTCGAACAAAAAGCAGAGCAAAGTCAGCTTGACAGCGAAGGCTGTCGACAGAAGCCTTAGAAACTTACAAGCACAGTATTAATCCATATTAACGTTACCCCTTATTCAGTCTGTCACCATGATAAACTGTATACAGAATTAGCTAAAGGTGCCTATGTGAGATCAAGAGCTAAATGGCTAGAGGAAGGAGAAAAAAATACCAGCTATTTTTTCTCCCTTGAGAAAAGGAATTATAATAGAAATTCTATTTCATCTATTTCAATTCTATGAAAGTACTTCCAATAACCTTTCAGATATAACGTCGTTTATTTTTACATTTTATGAAACACTTTATACTTCTAAAACTGACGGTGAAAAAATAAGAGACTTTTTGCAAACAGTTGAACATTCTGTCCCAATAGTTTCTAATGATTACAGAGAATATTGTGAGGGTGATATTTCCAAATTTGAGATTTCTAAAGCTCTTTCCTCCATGAAAAAAGGAAAATCCCCTGGTACAGACGGATTAACTATTGAATTTTATTGTGCCTTCTGGGACCCGATAGAAAATCCTTTATTTAATATGTATAAAGAATGTGTAGAACAGAAAGAATTGTGTTCAACAATGAAATAAGGTGTTATTAGCTTAATTTTAAAACCAGATAAAGATCCTTTAATAATAGACAATTGGAGACCAATCACTTTATTAAATGTTGATTATAAAATCTTAGCCCTGGTTTATGCTACTAGATTAAAAAGTGGATTAAGTGACATAATAAATGAATCCCAAACTGGCTTTATGGCAAAACGCCATATTAGTTCAAATATTAGATTGGTACTAGATTTACTAGATTATAAACAATTTGTCAATTCAGAAGCACTTATTTTGTTTCTTGATTTTTATAAGGCATTTGACACAATTGAGCACCAGTTTCTGTTACAGGGTTTGCATATGTTTGGTTTTGGAAATAAATTTATTCAGACTGTTAAAATGTTTTATAAAGGTATCAACAGTTCAGTTATAGTACAAAACAATACAACAAAAAGATTTTTTATCAATAGGGGTGTGAGGCAGGGTTGCCCAATTTCTCCATTTTTGTTTCTGACTGTGGTGGAATTATTAGCAATTAGTGTAATTAAAAATCCAAATTTGAATGGAATAACTTTATTTGATAGAGAAATAAAAATATCACAATTGGCGGATGATACAACTCTATTTTTAAAAGATAAGTGTCAAATTAAAACTGCAATTGATTTAGTTAAAGTTTTTTCAAATGCTTCAGGTCTTTCTTTTGACTTGCAACTTTTCACTATCAAAATTACCAGTAAAATTATCTAAATTTCATGAGCAAGCACTCTTGGCTTGGAAACTTTGCTTTGTGCATAATTTTTCTCATCACAAAATGAAAATTTGGAATAATGAATTGATTACTGTTAAAGGAAAGAGTTTATATTTGGAGAAATGGCTAGAATACGGATTGGTATATGTAAGTGATTTATTTGATTCATCTTTAGGGATCTATTCATATGAATCATTTTTATCTAAGTTTAATTTTCCTGTTAAATTTAAAGAATTTTCGACAGTGATCAAAGCTATCCCCTCGGGACTTAATAATTTATTGTGCAGTCATTTGGCCTATTATAAGATAGATAATAAAGAATGTAATTTCCTCATAAATGGTAAAAATATATTTGACAAAAATGTTTTAACAAAGACATAAGGCAAGTATTTAATGATAAAAGTAGAATTATTCCAAGAGGAAAATTTTATTGGAATTCTTTATTATGGGAGGTTAATTGGAGAAAAGCATGGCTGCTACCATACAAATTTTGCATTTCAAATAAAGTTAGAGAGATCCATTCAAAAGTTTTACATAAAATATATCCAACCAACGTGCTACTTTCCAAATTTTCAGATGTTGAGAAAGAATGTTTATTTTGTAAAAACAGTGAGGAATCCTTATGTCACTTGTTTCTTGATTGTCCGAGTGTGCAATTATTTTGGAAAGACTGTTTTTTTTATTATTCTGCAAAAAATAATATGTTGATAAAGTTGAATGCAAAAGAAATTATTTGTTATTTTGAAAATGATGATAAACAAATTAGCAATTTTGTTAATTTTATTATTTTAAATGGTAAATTCTTTATCCACAAATGTAGACTTTCAAAATCTCCTTTATATAAAGTCTTTGTCAACGAACTTACTCTATTAATGAAGTCTCTCAAAGCTGTTAAAAATTCTAAAAGCTATGTCTATTGTAAGCTATTATGAATCTGTTTTTGGCGTCTTGTGAATGTCTTCCATTTGTTTTTGTTTTTTTAATTTTTTGTTTATTTGTTTTTTTTTTATTTGAAGTTCAATTATCTTTGGAATTTCTGTTTATTGCCTGTTTTTGCTGTTTTTGCTGTACTAATGCATAATAATAAAAAAAATAAATAAATAAAAAAAGAGGCCACAAGTGTGTGGCCAACCGGCGCCATTTTGTTCTCGCGTCACTGCTCCAGCTGGGGGTATCCAAATAAGGGCAAAGAGGTGGAGCATGAGCGGAGTTACAGATGCTGCTAGCATTTTGCTTAGTTTGGGAGAAACGCTTAATACTTCATTACGTGCGACTCGTTTGTGTTCTGACCACATGTGCTTGGCTGAACACTATATTAATAACGTGTTTAGCTTTTTTAAAAACACTGTTGTAATATACTGAGGCACTAAACATTGATCTTATGACGTTTTTCTACAGGAGGGAAATATATAGATATAGTCTGTGTTAGTAACTGCAAGGCTATTTATGAAATCCAGGCAGAACACTGTATGACAACGCTTGATGACTGTTCTAGAGCCTACAGCTGATCAATCTGTCAGATTCTGGAGTGCATTACAGGTCTAAAGAACATTATAAATCATAAATTATCTTAATTAAAGCAAGTACGTTTATAGAGATGGTATTTAAGTGTATAATTTCACTCACCTGGGAAATGGAGACCACGTGAATGGTTTGTGAGCACAATTAACATGCATACAGCATGCCGTATCTGATAATTGTAGATAATAATTCCAAAAGGCAACTGACTGTGTAAAGCCACATAAAACAACACAAACACGATATATGCCGAGTTCATTGGCTAATCAGGTGGAATCAGCTGAGGTGACGTGACGGCGACCAGCGAGACTAGCTGTCACTCAAGTGGCCAGGCCCTTAATTATGCAAACTGCATATAACTTAATATAAAGGAAACGGAGGAGCTATAAAAAAATTCACCCACCTCAGAGTTGTCTTGAAGGGTAATATTTGCTATATGACAGTGGTTGAGGTTTATTTCTGCAGAAATGCCTCAGCATTATAGCCCAGCCTTGTGCTGTGTTTCCTCTGAGGAGTGCTTCTGAAATCTACACGCTTACAACAGAGGATTCGTCGGTCGTTTGTTAAAGGAAGGATCAGAAAAGATGTATGCAGGGGCGGACTGGTTATAGGGAGCCCCGGGACATTTCCCGGTGGCCTGACGGTGAATCTGGCCTGCTTTCCAACAAGTGTAATTAAGTGCGATTGAAATGGTCGCCTCTTTGTTTTCTCTAGCTTGTAAATGATGCATTTAATTGTGTTTTGTAACTTTTAACTGCTGGTAGTGTATCTGGTTAACTTGTATTCTCATATCGCGTCTAAAAGCACGATGTAAACGTGACGCCTGCTGCTTTGTTTATGGATTAAAATGCGTTTGGGAGCTTGTGTTCCTCTGCTGTTTGTCGTTTCTATGGCTACATCAGCTCTCCTACACACGTGCGGTGGTCCTGTTTCATAATGGTTCAGCTTTTGCCGCTGTGTGCACTAATACTGAATGTGTGTCGCTGTTTTTACGTGAAGTTTCATAAACTAATTTCGAGAGGAGCATGTGATATGATTAGCACGCCTGGCTGATCAACTGTAATAAGCAATAATCCAATCAGAGCGATCCAAGCTTACTATAAATGGATCGGTTTTTCCCTACTATCTTCGTTTTGGAAGAAAAATGGGCGACTCCCGGGAAAAACGAGTGTTGGCAGATATGCTCACGCACACACTATGACTACTTTAATATTGATAAGCTGTGGTGGGCATTCTCTCGCACTGAATGATGTCGGCCAATCATAACAGACTGGGTCATCGGTCCAATCAGCGCAGTTTAGCATCGCACTAAGGAGGGGTTTTGGAACGATTGAATCACTGAACGATTCATATAGGAGTCGCTGGGATAAAGAGATAAAAATAAATGCATATTATAAGACAATGAAAGTGTTTTTTGACCATACATGCATATTAGCCTGCTGTTGGAGACCCCCAAAACCAAAATATGACCCTTTTTAATGTATAATAGGGGCTGTTTAACATGTATAAAGCACTTGATAGTGAGTAAATTTTCATTTTAGGTGAACAACCTCTTTAACTTTGGCACATCAACTTTAAAAGCTGATCTCTGTAGTTTTCTGCTGTTAAATCAGACTTCACTTGAACTGATTCTGACTTGATGTTTATTTCAGACCAGATGGAGATGAACGAGCAAAGAGAAGAACTGAATGAAGAGCACGAGAGACGAAACTTGGAGACTCAGCGAACTAAAACAACACATCTGCACAGCTGTCGTCAGTGTGGAAAGAGTTTCAGAAGAAAAGCCAAGCTGAAAATCCACAGAAAGACTCACGCTGGAGAGAAACCGCACATCTGTACTGAATGTGGAAAGAGTTTCTCACAGCTGGACAGTTATAAACAGCACCAGAAAACACATAAAGACGAGAGAAATCATGTGTGTTTGCAGTGTGGGAAGAGCTTTACTGCAGCTGGTTCTCTGAAGATCCACCAAAGGATTCACACTGGAGAAAAACCTCACAAGTGCTCATATTGTAAGAAGAGTTTCAGTCGTTCAGGAGACTTGAGGGAACATGAACGAATTCACACTAGAGAGAAGCCGTATCACTGTACTCAGTGTGGTCATGAATTTAGATCATCAAATCTGCAACAACACATGAGAATTCACACAAATGAGAAGCCTTATGCATGTACATTCTGTGAAAAGAGATTTTCACGTCTTGCTAATTGTAAACAGCACCAGAAAACACACAGTGGCGAGAGAGATCATGTGTGTTTGCAGTGTGGGAAGAGCTTTACTACAGCTGGTAATCTGAAAGTCCACCAAAGGATTCACACTGGAGAAAAACCGTACAAGTGCTCTTATTGTGAGAAGCGTTTCAGTGGGTCTTCAGATCTGAAATCACACAAGCGAATTCACACTGGAGAGAAGCCGTATTGCTGTCCTCCATGTCAGAAGAGTTTTAGATGGTCAAATAGTCTTCTCTATCATATGAAGAAATGTAAGTCGTCTCTGAGCGTCGTTCAGTCTAAATGTTAAATTCTCTCAGAAACATTGTTTGAGAAGAGGAAAAGCTGATCTCTTTCAGAGGAAATGATCTGAAACACTTGTTGCTGATTAAGAAACTTCTCAGGAATATACAGTGTGTTATATACAGTTGATATACAGTTAAATGCATTTTATATTAATATAATATAGTATTTTATTAAATAAATAATTTTACCACCCGTCCGTTGACTATTTGATTGATCCGTTGCTCAGTTACAGTCACATGTTCAAAATGGAAAGAAGAGCGAAGAAACGTGGAGCGCAAAATGGAAAACGAAAAAAAAAGAACAAACAATATCTTAAAGGGCACCTTTGATGAAAAATCTACTTTTTAAGATGTTTGGACAGACATATGTGTAGTTATAGTGTATAGACGGTCATTTTGGGGTGATATAAACACACCCAGTCCTTTTTTTTCAATTTAACAGCATAAAAACGGTCGACCAATTGGAGCGGTTTTGAGACCAACGGCAACTTGACGTAGGAATGCGGCCCCTCCGCCCACCGATTTGATTGACAGCTGCGTATTAACATGTCTCCGTAGTAACGTGTATCATATCAACAAGACAGGACGTTTGCAAAGCAACCAGGAATAAAAGGTCTGTTCAGTTCGCGAAGGTCATCAATCATCATCAAATGTGATCAAGAGTGAGTTTAAGTTTAACACGTGTTTAAAACATGTTTGTAATGAACTACAGCGATTTACTTCAGCTTTACTTCATCACCACAGCCGCGTGTCAGCAAAAAAGACGCTTCAATCTCGGTTTGTTGACATTAAATCAGGTTTATTGTGTACATTAACATAACAGATATCCATACAGCAGTGGATAGTAACCCGTATACTTTTACATTTGCTTGCGAAAGCAGTGCAAAGCTCAACGCACGCACTGTCTGTGTGTTTGTGTGTGTGTGCGCGCGCACGTACGTGCGTGAACGAACTCTGTAACTGTGACTCATCGTTGCAACTCCTTAACAAACACATTAAACAGTCTTTGGTAAAGTTCTTACTGTTGTATTTCTCAAACGTAGTGAGATCTGCTTCTTTCACATCTGTTCCTGTAGCGTAGGTCTGTCTGACGCAGCCGAGGGCGGAGATTGAGGCACGCTGACGGGAACGGTGGGCGGGGAGGACTATTCTTAAAGGGCCAGTCCAAAAAACAGCAAAAAATTGTTTAGAGCTATAATGGAACGACTTTAGGCAGCTATAATTAATAATCTGATGGGTATTTTGAGCTGAAACTTTACAGACAAATTCTGCTGACACAAAAGACTTATATTAAATATAAAAAAAGGGGTCATGTATGTGCCCTTTAAAATGAAAACTGCCATGACAAATTGGATAATAAGAGATTGGTAAGCTTAACCCTGTGGGCCTACTGAACATATTTCAAACAAGATTGAAAATAATATTTGGATTAAAAAATTCCCCTATATAAATTTTATATACTTGATTATAACTATTCTTAACCCTGTTAAAACTGACACATAAACAAATAGTCAGAATATTCACATTTTCTGGAACTGAGATGTTTATTAATTGTTCTATCAAGATCCATTTTTTATACTATATACATATTTTTATAAATTTAATATGTATCTTATTGATACATAAGGCCTTTTGGTAACTTTTTTTTTGCTCAAAACTAATCCAATTTAGTTAAAACAAAAAGTTTGCCCATGACATTTTGATAAAATAAAACATTTCTGGCAGTTTGTCTCTGTTTATTTTTACACTAAACATTTTAGTCTTTTTTAGTTGCAAAACTTGAACACGCATACCCCTCAGTAAATGTGCAGTTGCGCCTCTGCTTTTAGGGAGCACGCTTGGACCCCCATTGTCCTTAATTTTTCTTTTAACTTTATCCTTTCATTGTCATACTTTTTACACTCAAGCACCACGTGTTCCACTGATTCAATGCTATTACAATATTCACATCTTCCAGATATGTGTTTAGCTATCATATGCATTATATTTGTTTAATCTACAATATCCAATCATCATCCTAGTTATGATGACCAAAATATCCTCAGAAAAACTTGTATTTAGAAACAGCCCATTTCCAGTCATGCGCAATGCAGATGAAGCGCGTTGCCATTCGCCCCGCCTACCAAACACGCAAACCAATCAAACCCACTAAGGATCTGTCAATCAAACCAACGTTTGTCCCTAAGCTAGCGTCTGAGTTTAGAAAACAGGCACCAATTTAGGTAAGTGTACTGTACATTTAAAAAAAAAACACTCGAGCTGTATATAAATGTAAATATATATGCACGCGTTTATATTAATAAACTGTCTAAGTGAAGCGGTAAATGAAATTGTTCTGTGCTTCAACGGATGCTAGTTAGCCAACTATGCTACTTTAGCTAATCATAATAACAGGGGAATGCAAAGGGAAGTCTTTATTAACATTGATGCACCGAAGGCTCGGTGCTCTCGTGTTTGCAAATTTACTACAAGTATCATGAATACAAACCCTTTAATAAACGGTCGTTTTAAAATGTGCATGTTTTCATATTTAGACAGCATTTTGCGGCTGTAACGTTACAGCCAACAGTGTTGTTTTCGTATAATTTAACGTTAGATACTTGATATTTCTTCTAAATATTATTTGTTTTCAGACTTTTATTTTATTTCTGGGCAGAGTTGTAGTGATTATTATGATAATTTTAGTATAATAAGTTAACCTTTTATCAAACAAATTATCTTTAGTTTTCTATACTTACAATTATTTCAGTTTTAGTTATTTTAGTGTAGGTCAAACCAAAGGAACAGATACATTTTGCTTTATTATTCAATTATTACTATTTAATTTAAGCGGATATTATTGTTTGTTAATTGTAAGGTTTAAATTTCATTAGAGACTGTATTTGTAATTTTAGGCCACATTTACCTGACAACAATGTACATTTCTACATTTTGCATATAAATGACAGTGTCCTCTGGTCACAGAAAAGCAAAAATAAATAAAAGCATGTATAATTCATAATTTTACTGTTTTCTTAATATCCCATAAATGTGCTTTTAAACCCAATTTTCTGAAAATATTTGCATTTTAAAGTCTCAAAATTGCGGCACATGCACAAACAAAACGCATAAAAACTGGTGTAGTAGAAAATGGCATCATGAAACATACTAACTATATTAACTGCTATTATAATCTGTAGTTGGGTCTGTACTTTAAGATAGGAATTGACTAGTTGTTAATCTTTTATGTTTAATCTGTATAGATATTCTCATTCTTTTTTTTTTTGTCTTCCCAGAATTCCCTGAATCCATGTTATGGGTGGTGTAAAGCAGGAACAGACTGATGCTCCTGCATCTAAAGACTCTCAGCAGACTGATTCGCCACAGGAAGAGGTTAGATTCAGCCTATAACACCATCTATCACGTCATGCATAACTAAATCATCATAAAAGGTTTTGTGGACAGGCGCACTCATATTTTCCCCTTACACTCTTCCTAAATTGAATTCATGTCAATTTGAATTGATTTGTTACAGAACCAATCGACTTCACAGCCGGTAAAGAAGCGAGGTTGGCCAAAAGGAAAGAAGAGAAAGAAGGTATTGCCAAACGGCCCCAAGGCTCCGGTTACCGGTTATGTACGTTTCTTAAATGAGAGACGGGAACACATCCGGGCCCTTCATCCGGACCTTCCCTTCCCAGAAATCACCAAGAGACTGGGGGCAGAATGGAGCCGCCTGGCACCTCATGATAAACAGGTATTATTATGGTTATTAAGGAATAACTGGCCAATTGTTTTCTTTCTAATATGGGAAAACCTCATTCTGATTAAATGCAACCAATTTTTATTAATAGCGTTACCTTGATGAAGCCGAAAGGGACAAAATGCAGTACGCACGCGAGCTCAGGGAGTATCAGAAAAGTGAAGCTTACCAGATCACATGTGCAAAAGTTCAAGACAAAAGAATTAAAAGAGGTAACGATTCTCTGTTATTTTATTTTATTTTATTTTTTTTTGTATTTTTGCCCTTTGTATTTGTATCTGTGTTTGTTCTTTTGTGCAGTATGCAATCGTGATGGGATAAAACTTAATGCTTTACACAATTTCTATGTCTTTTAATTACAATAACTCACATTAGTAATGGAAGACACAAAGCTTTTCAAAGCTTTGATAAAACTGAAACAATTGCTTCGAAGTAATTCATTTCGATTTCGGAGCATTCGAAACAGCACATGCTAGGGACACCTGCTGGTCAAAACTGTGTAAATGCAACAAAAACACACATTAGAATAGACTTTTTCAAACGTATTGTGAACTTTAAATTGAAAGCATATCCTATAAATGCACATTGCTTATCATCTGATATCATTGAATATTAAGTGTCTCACAGTCAGCTCACGTGTGATTTTTGCGGCCGCGAATGCATCATTACATGTAGACAGAAATGACATCTTTGGGTAAATTATACCTTAATAATACAGTGGGTGACTTTTTCAACAACATTTGGAGCTGTCCATTTTGCAACGTATATAAAACAGTGTGAAGACTTGTGTGACCGCCTTTATGCTTCTCTCTTGACCTTGAAAATGTAATTGGCTGAATTGTAGAAAAGTAGAATTGTAAAAAGTTTTTTTTATTTATATATATATTTTTTGTTTTGATTAATCGTGCAGCCCTAGCTTGTGTATTGTTTGTTCAATGATGGGCTCTGCTGACTATTTTTGCTTTTTTATTTTACAAATGTCTCATTAAAACGTGCGAACTTATAAAACTGATTAGAGATCAAGTAACCTTACAAAATGTGTTTAGTAAATTGCCACTGGGGGAGGGATCTGAATGAAGCCTCATGATTAATGTGGATTTTGTGATATTACACAGATTGTTTCAAAACAGTATTAAAGCCCCGTTAACTCAAATCATGTGATGTTAGAAATATAATACAGCTTTCAAACTACTGATTCGGAAAGATTCTTAACATTTTAGAAGCTTCATAAAGCAGTAATTCAAAAGCAGCCATCACTAACTCGTATCATCCAGAAAAAAACATAATTACTTTATTATTGTGGTGTACAATTCAGAAAACTTGTATATAGTGACACTGGTGGCAAACTGTAGTCAGCTGATTATCACTTGAACAAATAATGAATATTCCAGTCACCTCTAGTGGCTAATAAAGTAAGAAGAAAAAAATAACAGCGCTTAAACTCCAATCACACCACAAACAAACCCAGAAGATTCCTATAGTGTTGCTGAATAAACAGAAGATTTAACTGCTTTTATTGATTTCAGTGTGGAATCAGCTCTCAGAATTTATTTCAAACACTCAACTGAAGTGTGGAGTAAATGCCTGTTATTACAGTATATAGGATATTTTCACATGCAGCATTTACTTCATAGAGCCATAGTTTGTTGATGAGCTACGCAAACATCTGTTATTATTGCAGACTGATTATCTCGTTGTCGTTATTGTCTGATTAAACAGATTGATTAAACAGATTTCAGTTTAGAAAGTGGTTTTGCGTAGCTTATCTGTGAACTACGACTTTGCGTAGTAAACACTGCTACAGATGCTACTACGTTTGACAGCACGTGCTGAAGAGTTACAAGAACCGGCTTTACTGACAAATTGTGCAAGAATATTGCCTTAATCTCCCAGTCCAAATCACTGTTTCAAAACAAATGATTCATGAAAGTTTTGAAGCTTCAGGGGGTTTTGAAAGCACACATTACTGGTATGCAATAATTTTTAATGGTGCAAGTGTTATTTTTAGAGCAAAGCATTCATTCATATCTATTTATTCTACAGAGGAGTTGACATCTGTCATTATCAACGCCAACAGTTCAGGATCTACAGGTTTTAAGGTAAGCATACAAACAAAGGCAGAATTCCTACATTACCTATAGTTCACCCAAAATGAAAACTGAGTCATCTTCAAAAAATACCATGAATGCCACTGGTTTCCAACATTCTTTGAAATATCTTCTTTTGTGTTTAACAGAAGAGAGCCTCCTCTTGTTCTAAACCAGTTTGAGTTCCTTAGTAAATGAAAACCCTTTTTATTTATTTATTTTATTTATTTATTTTTTTTTCATTTTTGGGTGAACTATCCAGTTGATATATTAAAAACAAACTTCCTATATCTTGACTCATGTGATGGATTTTCTTCAGAACTCTGACTTCACGGCCAGATTTGATGTCCCCATTTTCACAGAAGAATTTTTGGACCAAAACAAAGGTAAATTAGCTGGATTTTTTGTGCTTCAAAAAACATAAATGTCACAAATGTTAAAATTACACATTTTCTAGCGAGAGAAGCGGAGCTGCGGCGTTTGCGCAAGGCTAATGTGGAGTTCGAAGAGCAGAATGCGGTTCTCCAGAAGCACATTGCAGACATGTTCAGTGCTAAAGAGCGACTGGAAGCTGAGCTAGGCCAAGATGAGCTTCGTACACAGGCCCTACAGCGCCACCTACAGGCAATCAAACAGACGCTAGTCAGCAGCTTGGCTACAGTGCCTTTACCAGGTCAGTATGATACAGTTCCCATAATACAAATACCATAATTGATCATTTAAAGACTTTGTATTTTATGTTGCGTGCCAGCACCAATAGCTAGGGCCAGACAGAATCTGCGGACATTTTTTCTAATAGTAAAAATTCTGCAGATTTATGTGGAAAGATTTTGGGGGTATCATAACTAAAAACTGAAATTTATGAAATAAAAAAACATAACATTTTTAACTTTTATGTTTACAATGCAAGTCCAATTAGATCCACTCATTCAGTAAAAAAAGGAAGTCTATCTTATAATAAATCTACTAAAAGACAGTACTTTACAAACTGTATTGTAAATAAATCATATGAATATTTTCATTTTTGTCAATAATACTACTGAAATTAATTTAAATACTGAATAAATATAAATTTACACAAGTAAATAAATAGACTAAATGGTGGGCTAAAAATCTGCAGAAATCTACTAATTTCTGCACACACAGATTCCGTATGGGCCTACCAGTAGCTTAGTGGCCAGTGCACCAACATATAGCGCAACTTTGCGTCTGTGAAGTTGTGTCTTAAGTTTACAGAAAACTAGAAAGCAATAAATTGCAATGTTGACAGTTTTTCCTTAAATGTATATTCCACAAAATTGAGATGCTGCTACTATGGTTAATTTACAGCTGTGGCCTTTTCAGTCACAAGCTCTGTTTCAGTCCAAAAATGGGATTGAACTTTATGTGCAAAACTGGATTATCGCAAAAAAGACGTGTGAATAAAGCAGCGTTTCCATCCAACGAGTCGAAGCGGGCAAAATCGTCACTTCCTGATTAACTGGCGCCAAATATCAACAGTAAAAACGTAATTTGCTGCAGTAGGAGAAGCTGCGTCAATCTTTTTCTTCATTTAATAAATAACACGTGCCTCAGAAGGCAATCCTGACACGCAGTAAACGTGCGGTGGCGTTTGAAGGTGTCAGACGAGGAGCACAGACGCTCTTAATTCTGGAGGTCATTGATAATATAATAACACAACTACTTAAACGGTAAGGCGTTTTAGAATGACCAAAACAACATTTCAGATGTTTTACTGTGTGTTCAGCCTGCTGGTTTGTCCGTTTACACACATTTTTATCATCACATGATCTCTTACAACAAAATCACATGACCTTTATTTAATGCGCATACTGGAATTTATGTGGGATAAGTGTTACCATCGCAGTTTATGCGCATCTTTTCATATCGAATAAAAAGTTTATCCTACTCATACATTTTTTTAATGCGCGTTTTCTGAATTTATGCGCATCATGGTGTTTCCATCAACTGGTTTTTTTATGCGCAAATCCAAAATGCGAATAAAAATAGCTGGATGGAAACATAGCTGCTGACTGCTGTATGCACATTAGCATTTTTAAGCTTGTTTGACAGCTGTGTGGTTGTTTAACAATGTTGCAATTCTATAAAACTTGTCCTGGTTATAAAAGAAATGCATTTTTTTTACCCCTTCATTTACAAAAATTGTCATGCATCATTGATGGGTTTTCTTGTGATATATCCCAGAATGACTGATATCGTGATATATCACCATCTGAGGCAAAATATCATTATATCAAATCATGAGTTCACCTGTAATTCCCACCCCTAGCGTCCTCGCATTGAATCCGGACTCATGGAACTTTCCCAATCACATTCTTCTGTTGCTCTCCAGCCTAATTTTATGTGAATATATATTTATACTGTCCTGTCATACTAAAGTAAATAAATATTATTAAATAAATAATTTAATTTATTAATTTTTTTACTTTGTGATGTGTTTAGGCACAGGTGAAACGCCATCGATTGGGACGCTGGACTCATACCTGAGTCGCCTGAGCAGTGCTTTAGAGAGCAGGCCTCATGAGCATCGTGCCTTAGTCCTTAAGCTACAAGAGCTCTTAGCTCACCTGGACAGGTAGATAATGTGGTACTTTGTGCCATAAAGTACAAATATCAAATGCATCTTAACTCTGTGACCTACCAGTTAAGTTAAGTCTGCACACTGAAGTCTGATATTTTTTATATTTGCAGTTTTATTTTTCCTTTTTTTCGTAAACAGCGACATAGTTTTGGCTTTTGCTTGTACAGTGGCTCTGATTTGTCAAAACACTGCTTTTTGTGCATGCAAAGACCTGAGAAGATGAAACCCAATCCATTTTTTTTCCAGGACAGATGAAAGTTTCTGAGGTCAATATTTATTTTTTTTAATGTGAAAATTTCTGACAAAAATATCAGACTCTGTGTGCAAGGAACTTTACCTTCAGCATTACTATACATACATATATATATATATAAATATATATATATATATATATATATTCTACAAGAAAAATAAACATTCTCCAAGTATGTTTCAAGCATTTGTATCTAATAGACTTTTTTCTGTCCATCACTGCTTGATGTCAGACATATCATGCAAGATGATTATTTCTGACCCTGTTAGCTTATTATCTGGTTTTCTTCCTTTTCACTCCAGTGAGAAGCTTTGAATGGCGGGATCTAAAAGTTCTTCATCCGGCTGACCATACGCATTCAGAAGGTTTGGGACCCCAGTGCTTTGCCTCAAACGCCTATAACAAGAGCCTAACGGTTTAATTGGGTATTTTCAGAAGGCTTGCTCTGCAATAAGCTCATTTCACTGGTAACACTGGTGCTGACGGATTCTAAACTTCTTGACATAATTTCACAATGCTGTTTTGACAGTTACAGCAGCTCATGGGAAGACTTAAGTCCATTTACATCCACTGAAAGCATGGTTTTAAGGATAATGATGTTCACTAAGATAATGTAATGATATTCTTTGTCAATATTTACTGAATTTAAATTTATTGTTATTTCTGGTCACATTCCCATTTGAACAGTTGGTATTGCAAAGGGTGATGAATTCAAGCATTAAAATATTGCAGGTGTCAGAGTTTACACTGCTTTGCTGATGTACTTGAATTGTTCTTTTTTTAATTATTATTATTATTGTATGAGTTATTTTAATATGGAAAGAGAACAGGGGGTGGAAAAAACTATAATAAAATCTGGAATGAGTTAGTCTACTTTTAAATGATTTCATTATTCAGCTGCCGAGCTGACTGTATCCAGTAGAGGGTGACACTGACCACATCATGAAACCCAATAGTCTGAAAGAAACCATCCTGTATTTTTAGAAATTACATTGTTAGAATATCATAAAACAAAATTTTGCTCGACCCAAAACATTTTATGACTTTTTTACATTCTATTTCTGAATGAAATGACTTGCATATCATCTTAAATGAATGAATCATATAAAATGATTCATGAATGACATTAACCAGCAACATGTGTATTAATTACTATTATTTTCAAAGAGAAAGCCCATGTTTTGCTGAATGCAGCTAAAAATATGTAAATTAAGGTTAAAGGATTAATAAATCCCGAGTCTTTACTCAGGTTAGACACCATAGACTAATTTCCACTCATGTTAAATTTAATGAGGATAAATGAAGGCTGTTTCGCAGCTTAAAAATGATAGTTATAAAAACGACTATATTGACCTCCAGTTTGGTTAAGCTGCTGCAGATATAGTTGTGGTGTGAACTCTGATATATATATATATATATATAT